>UCOM01001762.1:0-35406 GCA_900474385.1 Ormyrus pomaceus
GGCCCCGGCAGTATTATATCGCGCCTTCGCGAGAAATTGATACTTCCGCTTGTATTGATGCGTTATCTGTATTATCGGCGAAAATTAAATTAAGCCCAATGACGATTAAACTGCCGAATGTTTCGAGATGAATTTCGGAGGTAATTAAATGGATGCCGTTTTTTGCTTCGTTCCGAAAATTATTAATTAATTTATGTAGGTAGACTTGGCTTGAAGCAAATCTATAAATTCGACTGTCGGATATTCAGAACTTTGTCGTAAACCTAACGTGCTATAAAAAATTTATCCAAATTTTCAATTTATATATGCAAATAAGCTGGAATTTAGGCAGTATTTTTTAACTTTTATCAAACCCTACTAAATATTCTTTTTCATACCCTTTTTTCTTATTAAATAATAAATCGGACGACATTTAAACCTCAAAGCTTTACACCGTAAAAATAAACGAAGTAGAATCAATACATATTTGGCAAAACCAATGAGGCGAGGAAGATCCGCCAATGATTCTTAAATAGATTTTCGTATTCCTGCGACTCGGGGCGTTATAAGCCTCAAGTTTTCCGTCGCCATGTCGAAACGACTTCGAGTGAACGGGTAGCAGCAGAGTCCTTAAGTCACTCTTGCCAAGTTTCTGCATAATGTTTGTCTGATTATAGGCAGCTGATGCTGGCTGGCCGCCATTTGAATATTTCGCGATCGCGGCGAAGCCGGAAAGAGGCTGAAATTGCCGCGGCCCTGGCAAGGAATTAATGATGAGAAATCTTTCGTTTTGAATGCGTATAATTAAGAAAGGAAGGAGCGCGAGACTTCTTGAATTTTTTTTCTGTATTAATTTATGGGTTCGCGTTTTCATAATTGGAAAGCTCCTTGAAATTTGAATAATTTTGGTGCTGGATGAGGGTCTTATTTAATGAACGATATAAGTCATTAATATGAATATTACTCAGTGCGGCAATATTACATATTACATAAATAATGAGAAAGGACAGTTTTATTATAATGTATCTGATAAAACATTTTCGTTTACGTGGCAATTGTTTAACGCAGTTTGTAACAAGGTAACATTATCAGTAAATTTTACGATCTCTATCTATTAAACTTTTATTACCAATATAAATAACTAGTTGAATAGCCGTAAATAAAGTCGGTGCACTTAAACTAAAAGCAAACTGTAACAAATTTATGTGCCATTTTTTTAATACTAAGAATACAACAAGTTTTTAAACTCAAAATAACGCGATTCGACTGTCTAACTTTAAAAGCAATCAAATCTGCCATTCCCGACTGCTTAAACAATTACATCGTTAAATACCTTTAATAATCTGCCACTATTTTATTCTCAATGTTAAAATTGTCGCGAATTAACCTTCTGAAATCGCATGTCGCACAAGTATAAGAACCTACGTGGGGAGAAACGTGCTGCAGACACCTGAGTGGCACGTGTCATGGCTTCGTACTTGTCACGCCCCAAGTCGTAGTTTGATAACATACTTTCAGATAAATTAGATAGGGTGTATTTTTAGACTGCCTGATTCCTCATGACTAGACTGCCTGAACTTCTGGTATAATCAATCGCGAACCAAAACACTTATTTTAATAAATTTCTTTCTTCAACTCCTCACTTCTGTTAAAAAGCTATCTTTCACTTTGTTCACAGGCAACATAGGCGGTTTGTGCGGAGTCTTCATCGGCTTCAGTCTCATAAGTGCCGTTGAATTCATCTACTTCCTCGTTCTGTCAGCAGCTTCATTGTGCACGACTGTCATCGACAGATCGACGACGGCCGACAGTTCCGTTGACGTTACTGTCTCCAATGACGTTCGCAGCTTGTATTGGGCCGAGCTCGTTCCGCGAGGCAAAGTCAACAACGCTTTGCCGGATGTGCACGCTAAAAGGAGAGAATTTATGCGCTAAATTATTGAATTTACGTACGGTGAACTGCATGAAATGAGATTTTATATTTGTCGAATATATAATATTTGGAAACTGTTATTAGTTACTTTAGTTTTCGTGTAATGTACATAATTCGTATTTATTTTACCGCATCATACGATCGAAAGTTATTTTCGATTCGCCGTCGTATATATGTATTTAAAATTAAATATTAGCTATTATTTCGACACAACGAACTTTTTTACAATTCTTAAAAAACTTTAGAAGTTGTTAAATTTTATAAAGTGAAGGAATTCATATAAATCAGCAGTACGAAGCGATTCAATCCAAAATTACTATTGTAATGCTGAAAGTTGTTTTTTCCAGTATTTGCACTGATAAATCGCCCGGCGATTTTGTGAATAATTTATTGAATTAGCCAATCAAGGCATGAGTGTAATACAGACGCCTAGTTAATTAATGTTTCATTGTATTGGAAATGATCATGAATTATTTAAAAGTGCAGCGAGGTAATGTTTACCGATACATTACCAATGAACATACATTAACTTCGTAATGAAGCTCAGAAAATGCTATGTGTTCCTTACAGCGGTTGCTCTCATTTTCCTGTGCTGCATTTTGACGAGAATTAATTTTAAAATCGATCGTAGCTTGTTTTCGTTCAGTTCGTGTAACTTTTTAATGAAAAAATTATTTGCAGAAATTTTAAGCATAATGAAAAGTTAAACAATTTCGTGGTTTAAGTTTTGCTTGTATTTATATATAAAATTACCATTTGAAAGCACTTGGAAGTTTCTAAAAATAAAAATGATGTATCAATAATCGATTGAAAGTGTTGTACCTACCTACTTCATAAAAATGTAATGAAACCTTAAGTGCGACACAAAAGCGCACATTTTTCGTGACAAAGTACATGTAATAAAGCGATCGCTACTTCGAGTTCAGTTATTTTCCATAAAATCTTTTAGACTTACTACCGTACAATAAATTCTCATGAACGATCTCATTCAACTTCAACAGAATTCTCCTCTCGCTTTTTCTGCTTTTCTTATTTCCTATATTCTGCTACGGCACTTTTCCTTTTATTATGAAAATTTAATATCAAAATATCGCATTCATCTTAAATTAAATTTCGACCTTTTCTACTTATTATAATTACATTCCAAGAAAAATAACTGGTTTTTAGAATTTTAAGATTACAGTCTTGTCCGCTGAAAAAATACTTATCAATAATATCAAATAATAATAAACGTTCATTTTTTATCCGGATAATTGAATATTATTTTATTAAATTGCTTATTTCTTGAAAGAAACCGATCTTTTCCTTGATAGCCAAACATTTGGATTAAAATTATAAAAATTATAAACAAACAGTGAATGAACATGAGGATTGGATTTTATCGACTCGGTTCTACTTCATACTTTATTTAATGTCACATCTATTAACTCTTTCGAGAAAAACCTTTAAATATTTAATATCTTGAAAGGATCTATCAAAATAGCTTACTTTTAATCTTAAAAATATGTTAACCTAGATTAAAACTTGCAACATCATTAAAAGTCTTTAAAAATGCCTAATAATTATTAATGATAATATTAGCATTTTAACGCTTACTTCATTTTATATAGACGTAGTTGATTTTAAAATTTCATTTCAAAAGTCGCAGATTGTCCGCATTTCCTCGCGATTCTTTACTGTTTTAGTCACTGTTGATCGCGCGAATAAAACCAGCTCACGTTCCGGCCCTTCATCGTCGTCACGTTGAATAGTCAGATTGGCTGTTCGGCTTTCTTTCAAAGCGAAATGTCAATGCATTTTACGCTACGACACCCGAAGAAAGCTGGCTAGTTCTCAAATTGCAATCAAAGACTCTACTAAAAAAACGTTTTAACTTTTTTATTGAATTTCAATATCTCGAAATATTTCAGGTATAAAGTAAAGTTTACTCTAACATCATTCTAATCAGCAGCGATATCGAAAACAATCTAGTTTACTTAACAATTAGAAATTAAAGTACGTAATCATATCTTAAAGTATACCCATTTAAAAAAGTACATGTACTGAACTAATAATAACGAACCCTAAATTAAGGTATCAAAAGAACCTCCTCGCGTACAGACTGCATCTACTTTTTCACGAGCGAACCTCGTAATCGCAAAAAAGTTGATTACATCACGCGCTTTACATCAATTTTCCTCCCGCGGCGAGGCGATGTCGCGTCGATATTCCCAATTTTCGATCTTCTCCGAAAACATGCTCCGCCTCTGGAATTAAATCATGGGGGAGCCAGAGCGCGCGGGCATCGGCCGTGGAAAATCTCCGGCAGAGTGAAAAGGAGATGACGATCGGGATGATCTCGACACGCCCCTGTCGAAGCGCGTCAAAGAGGAGGCCAGAGAGCTGTGTGCACCGAGCGCAGGGTGCAGATTTAATGCCACCGTAAAACAAGCCTATAAAATCCAGACGAGTAAATCACTCGGTACGGCTCTCTTCTTTCTTTCCTGCTCGAAAGAGAGAGAGAGAGAGAGAGAGAGAGAGAAAGGAGAGTGACCATGATGAAACGATCGCTAGCGAATATCCGCTCCAGCTTGTTAGGCATGTTGCTTGTATATAGAGGTTTTCTCATTCTGCTGAAGTTTCGCAATCATATCAGGAATTTATATTATTATATGTTATAATTCAAGGTTCTGAAAAATCTTCTGGATAATTGATTTGCCTAGAAATTGAATTCTAATGATGAATAGTAGTTAGAAGAATACTTGCAAAAAATCTCTCATTACAATTATTATAATAACAAAGATAATAAGATCAAGTTATATAGAAAATGAAATTTTAGAGTGTTACCTGCTAACACACCAACACAATAGCGTACGTCTAAGCAGATTAAATTGTTAAGCAGAATTGAGTTCTAACGAAACGAGCAAAGGCAAGCAAAAGGTTTCGAGAGAATGGGATTATTAAAACAATCTACATTTGAAAAATATAAATTACTTGTTTTTAGCGAAACAGTTCATAAATAAATTTAGAAATTTGTCAATTGATTAAAGATTTATAATCTACTTTTGGGCAACATTAAGTCGCTAAATTATTAGGATATTTAGTACAGTGTACTAATAACTTGCAGAATATAACAACTGACTGAGTGAATAATTACCTTCCGTTCATCAAATAATCTAATTTCAAACGATAAATTTATCGTGCACCAAACTGCTCATCAGATAGCCGCCTAGTTGGTATGTATTGTCTTGAATGGAATAATTTTATATGATTCCATTTTATATGAATTATTACAACTAATATTTCCCTTTTTCGAACAAAAAATTAAGTATTTAATTAATAAGTAAAAAAATGAGAGATAAAGAAACATTTGCTTTAATAAAGTAAGAAAAAAATGTATTAATTTTTTATTTTTTTCAAAATCATTGAATTTCTATGCATTGAAAAAAAATTATAAAATGTAACCACCAAAAAATACTGGATCATAAAAAAATGTATAATCTGGAAACAATATAATTTTATTTTTTTATCAATTTCATCATTCAGCATTGCATGTTTACATTTTATTAAATTCATTCTTATTATTTCGTTCAATATCTTTTTACCCAAAAATTCATAACAGCCATTTTCATTAGCACACTTGATTGAATTATTACAGCGTTCCCTCGTAATAATTATAAAACTCCAAAAGAAATTCGCATGAAAAATCATCCATCGACAAGAGTTCCAAACAACTGCATCTTTTTGTACCTACCCATTTTAATTGCTTAATTATCCAGAACAATTCAGAAAATCATTTTATGAAAAGCAGCTTCAACACTATTCTCCCAACAGTAAATAAACCCGCAGAGCTCAGCACACAAATCGCAGCAAAACGCCATTGTCCCAGGCGGCGGTAAGCCGAAAGAAGAGAAACTGCACGAGCTCGAAAATGTTTCTGTAATCAGCAGGCAACACCACTTCTATGCAGGGAGCAGCGAGCGTGACGTCGGGGCGATCGACCGTAACCTAACTCCGCGACCCTTTGATTGAACTTGTATATACGTATACATTATGTACGTTTTCCTGGTCAAAGAGTAGGTATATATGGGTAGATTGGTCCATCGACCTCTGGCACAAAGTGCAAACAGCGAAAATTGCCCGGCCCTTCCGTCCGTCTCCTTTCTGCTCTCTCGACTTTCGGCCAACACGTTATTGTCGTTAATGACGCGGGACGAGTCCGAAACGAAGTTTTGTGAATTCAAGGGTATACTTATTACACCGTTGGTGAATATTGATTCTGAACGAAGTTGTATTTTATTTTAAGAATTAATTATGGATAACTGTTGAATTATTTCCGGTGTTTAATACAATGATTGCTGTGATTACGTTGCCTATTTAAATCGAGTGCTCTAAAACGAATTAAGATCATTAGGATATTCAATATATTTAGTTATTAATAATTCAAATCAACATTTACGGCTACGGGGTATTAAATTCATTTAATAAATCATTGATGTAATTTTACCGCTCGTCCGCCTGCCGTAAAGCAGCGCGATTAATTAACTACAATGCTCGGTATTTAAACCACACACTACCTTTTTCAGATCGCCGAATCGTCAGGAAAAAATTGCCGAGCTGAGAAATACAGAAAATTGAATCTGCGCGATGGATGAAAATTCGAAGCACCCCGGCGTATATTCGTCGAGGACCTAATTCGAAATATTTGTGCTCGAAAAGCGATTTTCACGAAAATCAGCACACCTTTGGTAAACTGCGAGCGGAATAAATTTTCGCGGCAGCTCTCTCTCTCTCTCTCTCTCTCTCTCTCTCTCTCTCTCTCTCTCTCTCTCTCTCTCTCTCTGCGGCGGTAAAGGCGCGCGCGCCAAGTAAGTCGCCTCGGAAGAAACTCCCGGGGAGAGAGCCCGCGGGGCAAAATGGATTCGGCGCTGAATGCGAGAGAGAGAGAAAGAGAGCTCGCCGAGTTTATATTCGCGGCGCTGAAATCACAAAGTCCGCCGTCGCTCGAAAAAGATCGACGGCACTTCCACGCGCTCGTAATTCACACAGCCACACCGCCGGCATTCGCGTTTTTTGCCGCGCGATTTTCCTCTCCGCGAAGTGAGAAAAATAGCTCAATTCTCTGATTCTCGAGCTTTGCGCTGGCTAATTTTTTTTTTTTTTCTCCTTTACATTTGTCATTGTAAACAAGCGGAATTCAGACTGCCGGACTGATGCTTTTGCTTTTGTTGTGCGCGTAAACGGCTATTGAAGGCATTATTCATGTTGAAGATTTCGTTTTTATTGTTCTATAAAGGACTTTTATTCGCTTTTGGAATTTTGACGAGTGAAGTATTTGGATGGACTATGCCTAAACAAATATTTTTAAAACAGCGACGAGCAATTTATTTATGTGTCAATATTAAAGCGAAATTTTAAAACCATGGTATATGTCGTTGTCATTAATTTTCCCATCACAATACAACCTGCAAGTCACACGCTTCTTGAGGATGAAAGTAGTGCAATAACGCTTCGTGATATTGTCATTTTATCACCCAATTTAAAGAGCCTTTACAAAAAAATTATGCTCCTTTCTGAATCGCAATAAAAGCGTCAATCTGAACAAAATATTTATTTAGATTGTAAAAGCATAAAATATGTCAAGAGATAAGAGTAACAGATTGTCATAAATAAAGAATTTTGTTTTATGTAAAGGAACAAGCATTTTACGTTCGTATTTTTAGCTGAAACTCAATACTCAATGTGACCGCTCGTAAAAATGCCGCGGGGTGGGCAGTCAGAAAAAATCAAATATTTACACATTTATATTTTAGCTTTATACATTTGTTTAAAAAGAAATTTATAACGGAGTTTTGTGTTTTAATTTTAAAAATTCGCGGCATAATGTTACGCGGCACGAAAATACATAAAATTATATATGAAAAAATAAAGTTTTAATCTTTGAAACAAATATATAAAAGTTCGTTAAAGCAAGCATTAAATTAAAAAAAAAAATAATTAAAAATTAAATTCAAAGAGTTAAATTGGACAACTTTGTCCCTGCGCATTTTTGTACTTGAAGCGTTTAGTTACATTGCGTTGCTCAAGAAACTCTTTTTTTTTTAATTATATCTCTCACAAAAAGTTTCCCTCTCCCGCGCTCTCGCATACAGGCGGCGCGCTAAAATTTTCATTTACCTTAGTTAACGCTTCGAAAGGAAAGGGAACTTCTTAAGGAGTTAACTTCCTTTTTTTTTTCGTCGGTATTTACGTTTGAAGGGAAGATTTCGTTGCCGGTCGCTAAACTCGCGGAAAGTCGCGGCGCGCAGGTAGCATCTTTACGAGACTTTTCGCCGTCTTGCCGGCGAGCGTTCGTTATACGTGCAGGTTTCACGCAGACGCGCGAGACCGTTGGGCGAGGAAAAAAGAGCTCGAAAGCGCGGGCATTAGGGGGGGGGAGGGGGCGGAAAAAGCAGCGCCCCGGCAGGAGTGGGTAAAAGAAACTGGAGCTTTTGTTGCGCTAAGCGCGCGCTGGAAGGAAAGGAGTACAAATGAAAATGAGTACGCTCTAGCCGTCTCCGCGCGGCTCGGGCGCTAATTGACTGAATGCATGATGCTTGAATACAGAGCGTCGGATATTGCGCTTTTTATTTCGAGGGAGGAGGATCGTACAGAAGTAATTTCTTCTTTTGAACTTTGTTGTGTTAATCAAAAGATAAGAAAATGACATTTGGAATCAATGCCGTAATTTTATTTATTGTTGGGTTAGGGATAGCGCTGATCCAGACTGAATTTTAATCAATCGGATTTATCAACGCCTATCGTTTTCTGTAAAATTTTTCTGAATAAAGTGTTGCAGATATCGATTTTCCTTCGAAAGTCTCACACGGATGGTTTATATGTAGTGAAACCCTATGTTTTCTTAAACTCATGTTTTGGAGAGTACTTTCAATCGGCATAGGTTTCACAGACTGTCTACTACTTTTGTTTCGTCATCAGTTAACTATTTTCGGAAACGATTTCTTTGAATCTTTCTGAAAATGAATTATCACGCAATAATTAAGTAAAAATTGCGATTTTGCACTTTATGTAAAAATTTTGCATGCAGGTTAATTCAACCCTAGTATGAATTGAATAAACAATCTTGATAAAGATGTAGTTTTCATTTCAGCTTTTTTAAGTGATTAAGATAAATATGTGATCAGACTTTCATGATCTGGTTTCTTATTTTAGATTAACTGTATTATTTCTCTCTGAAAAAGCCTATTTAATAATTCAATTTAATATTGCCTTCCAAACATCATTTAACGATAAACGTATAAAATTTAATAAATTATTACAATTTCATACGTTTATCGTAAAATAATGTTTGGAAAATAATTATAATTGAATTATTAATTAGGCTTTTTAACAGCAAGAAATAATACAATTAATCTAAAAATTTAATTCTCTAATAAAATCTCGAATTCGTAGAAGTGTTAACAAATTTAAAAAATTATATTGTAATTTTATACGTTTATCGTTAAAAGATGTTTGGAAAGTCAAAATTAAATTGATAACTGAATCATTAATTAGGCTTTTTAACAGCAAGGAACAATACAACTAATCTAGAAATTTAATTCTCTAATAATAAAATCTTGAATTCGTAGAAGTGGTAATAAATTTAATAAATTATATTGTAATTTATTAACACTTTCACGAATTCGAGATTTTACTACAGATAAATTATTCTCATTTCCGAAAATAATGAATTATAATTCAAACGAAATATTTACATGCAGTAAATTCATAGAATTGATATTTAAATGCACCTTTGCAATAATCATTGTTCTAAAATTAAAGCATATAGTTCACAATGAACCTACCCTTTATCTCTACAATAAAGTTTCATCATTCAAAACGAAAGCGAGAACTGCCAAGCTCACCTGTCAAAGCGGCCTTGTTTTAGTATACACCTATCCTTTCACATCATGCTTTCAGATTTTCTGATTCCGTCGCAGCGCAGCTTGCGTGTATATACAAGATTGAGAGAAAGGAACGAATTCTTTATATTTTCCGTCGGTTATATGTCAAGCCAAATTGTGCCTCGGCGCTCCCGCCATAAAAGTGGAACTCTTTCTCTCCCTCCCGAGCTGGCGAGGCCCTCCGACGGAAGATATGAAATTTTTCTCACGAAGGTAGCCTCTCGCTCTTTCCTTTGTGTATCCTTTGCGCAGGGTGGTACGTTTCTCGGTTGACGCTCGCAAGTGCGAGTCAGCAGCTAATTCGAAAGGGCCGCTGTCGCAAGAGTTTGCAGAAGAATGTTGAAATAGGCAAGAAAGATCTTGTACTCTTATGGTGAATTCGAGTTAAATCCGGAAAATTTTATTTTCATCATTAGAGGAAGCCGGTGGAAAATGGAAGAGAACGAAATTATACCGCTTGCAAATATTTGTTCGGTTGTTCATTTAATAAAAGTTTAAAAATGCCGAGTTATTTTTTTATTAAAGTTTATAATTGACTCTTAAAATGTGAATTATGCGAAACAAGGTAAAATATAATTATTTTTTTAATTACGTAAAATTATTATGAAAATTTTTCTTCCTTATTAAAAGTTACAGCTTAAAATATTTTTTTAGTCCACCTTTTTCAAACTCTAAAATACTTTAAACATTTTTGTTTAAACAAGCTCCCTTGAAAAATCTGTCTTAAATTCCATGCAAATTTTTATGAAAGAATAGAATTCCGGCAAAATTTATACTCTCGGCTCTCTTATAAATTAACTTTGCCCACACAAAGGCTTCAATTGCCTGTATAGAGAAGTTCTTGCGTCCATATGTATCTTGGTTATTCCCAAAGATTTACATCCCGCGATGACAGGCCCGAGATACTGTTTGTCTAACGCAATACCAAGATGAACGTCCAACTTATCGATGAGGTACTCCTGAGATTGCAGATTGCCTGTAACGATTCCCTCGCGTGTAATGTAATTGGCCAAACAATCGTATATTGACGTTCGCAAACAATATGAACTACTCGGCTCTCCAATTTCAAACAATACTGCTTCGAACTATCCACGTAAATCGAAATTTGCAAATAGAACTTTAGTTTTACAAAATATTTGAAACTAAAATAGGTTTTTGAACGACAAACATACCTTGTAAGCGCTTTATTAAAAATCACTCTTCCAACTCTATTTAAGCTTGCCTTTATAAGCTGAAAATTCGTGTTTATACCAGCATATTTAACAAGTCTACTGCGCGTCAAGAGAGAATTCTACTTACGAAGACCAAAACGACCGATCACTTAGCAAGACCCCCCGAATTGCGCGTCGCACGAAAAATATTACTCAACTATAATGAACTTCTCAAATAATCAAAGCCTGCATTACCCCCGCACAGGAGCTCGATAGAAAAAAGCGCCACATTCCCTGCACATCGAAGCGCTTACATGCTCCTCACGCCTGTCCTGTTTATGAATCTGTCGGCGGGAAGTTCGTGCCTCTTTTATATCTCCCCTCGGGCATAAATTCTTGCGCCTTTCCCCGGGAAACGAACTGCCGCCGCTACCTACGTCGGAGACATAACCGTCGGGACCTCCGGCCGACTCGCTCGAAAGCGAAACTCAATTTTCGGTCCCGCTTTTACGCGGCAATACATGCGGCTTTGGTAAACGAGGTTACTTTCGGCGACCCTCCTCTCTGTTTTTGGGCTGCATTTGGCCAATTCGTTTGCGGCTTTTATTATCTTGGTTTTTACAAAGTCTTTGGGGCATCAGGCTTCGGAAGCATAAGTAGCCTAAGGTGATTTACAAGTGCAGTTTGAGCCAAACGATGTAAAGGAAGGGGAACACAAACAACGTTAAGCTTAGAAGAATGAAAAAAATAGAAAAAGTGAAAAGAATTTCCGTTTCTTTTTTATTGAAAATTTTTCAATTTATTAGTGTACGCGAATGGGATTTTCAAGAACTAGCTTTTAAAGAAATTTTAAATTTAAAATACATAAAACTAAACACTTTCCTCGATATAAGCATCTTACAAAGTACCTTACCGCACCAATAATTTCAATTGGAAATACATAACATTTGCTCGAGCTCCATCATTCTACAAATAAATTCTTATAGTAAACATTCAAACGAAATCACAAAATTCATAAATTTCTGAAAAGTTCCTAATAACGTTTTACACAAAATTTAAAAAAAAATCTCCAACCAATTATTGCAAAAAGTTTCTCGGATTTAAAGCATTCGCGAGTCCTGCATTCGAGAGGGGAAAATATTTTTCTTCCAAGAAAGTTTATTACCCTCGAAAGTGGAAAGGATTTATACCTGTGGTGAAAAATGATTTTTTTAAAGCGCGAAGTCGTCGCCTCTATAGAAACTGACGATTTCATTTCTTACGCTTCTTTACCCTTCCCGCGTTTGTACTAAAGCGAGAAACGCTTGAGGAATTTACTACCACCCGAGATGCGGACAAAGGGACGCAAACTTGCCGCTTGTTTAGTATATGAAAGACAGGGGAAGTGTTTGAATGCCAATGGTAGCTTCTTTGAAATACAAATAAATAAAGTAAGAGTCAACTTGATGTGCTTTAAAATAAACGATAAAAACGACAGCTAAATAGTATTACAAAGATCTTATTGAAATTTTATTATTTATAAAAATAGAATTTCACATATCATAAAACTTTCTAAATGCAAATAATAGAACAAGTTTTTTTACTGTAACATAAAAGTAGGAAACGTAATATTTCAATTTAAAAAAAAATATCAAATTTTAGTTTTTGTTTTTCATTTTGCCAATGTTTCACTTTATTTTACAATCCCGAGTAAACACATTGTAAAAGATTAAATATGTTTTCCTTACAAAGTACGTATAAGTAAACTTCATTCGAACGTATGAAAATAGTCGATTAAAAAATATGATAAAACTTAGACAATTATTAGAGTAAATTAACATTCCATAAAGCGCTCGGCCGTAACGTTTGCAGATTAACACACGCGTTTAATCAAGTGCATCACTGAAGTTTCATACACCCAAGTCCAATACCACGAGGCATAATGAACACCTGCGAAACTCGGTCCAGCGCTCTGGCTAGGTGCAAAACCACTTGCCGGCGAAGCAGATTAAAAAGCGGACGAGAAAACGGGACAAAAAGATAGGCGCAGGAAGAGAGAGAGAGAGATAGAGAGAGAGAACATCTGCCCCGCGATCGTTTAAGCGAAGCAGTGAGAGAGTTAGAAACCGCGGATGGAGGGAAGAATAAAATTGCGCCGGAGGGGGTTATAATTACTCAGCCGCTCTTCCGCGTGAAGCTTCCCTGACAGATCCTTTCCATTCGCGCTCGAGAGCTTTCTCCTTCCTCCTATCGCTCCCCTATTATTCTCCTCCCTTATCTCCTTCTACTAACGTTTTCTCGCTTCCTATCGCGGCTGCGACGACGACGACGACGACGACGACGACGACGACGAGGCTTCGCGCTGTTTTCCTTCTTTTGTGCCCTCTGGAACTATCTTTCGGCCATTGTTTTTGCAAGCTCGCCGAAGTTTGAGGAGAAGCCGTTGGGAGGGGGGGGGATGAAGGAACTCGACGCCGAGCTTTCGCGCGAGGAGGATCGAATACGTAGACGAGGGAGTGGAGAGAACTGCTGTTCATCATCCGCGCGTAATTCGAAGCGTTCCTGTACTTAGAGCTTGCACGGATCCGGAGTTTTTAATGAATGCTACGCGGCTGTATTACCGCGGTAGATAAAGTGGAGGAAAAATGGCTCGACAATTTGTATTGCTTAGGAAAATTGGATTCGCTCAGAGGTTACGTTAAATTTTTAATCCTTGGTATTTAGGTTCGAAAGGACTTTGCCGTGTGGATGGATATTAAAAACTAGTTTGAATTTTTAATAAATCCGGTGGGGATTTGCGGAGCTGAAAATTATATTATTGAAATTCTAGCAAGGTGTGTATTATAGTTTAGAACGCTGAAAACGGGAAATACGTTTACAACATTTATAATATACTGCAGATAATAAGATGATTATCTCTCAAAAAGTTAAATACTTGGAGATTTTGTAGAGAACATCTAATACCGAAGAAAGTTGTTCTCAATTATTGATTACTAAAGTTATTATTATTTCAAATTGGCCATCAAGGCATTAAAATAAGAATTGAACGACACGATCTTCAGAGTAACTCTTGTTATCTTTAATTATGTTAAGCTAATAAGTAAGCAACGTTATTTGCAGCTGGAACACGGCTCACTCTTAATCAAGTACGAACTAAAAAGAAAAACGACGTACACCGTACTTCAATAAAAAATCTATCAAGGCAGAAAATAAAGCAATTTACGGCGACCTGAAGCATTAAACTTGTTTTTTTATTCTCGCGAGACCCGCTACTTTCCTGCAGTTTTGTCGCTAATGAAAAATTCTAAAACTGCCATTTTCCAAGCCAGCACATTGATCCAAATCCGATTTCGATCTCGAAATTCCGCCTGAACGAGAGAGCCCAAAGGGCAGACGGACGAAACAATGGCATTTTTTTCAATACGAAAATATAAGGCGCTTATAGTCCTCTTCATTCTGTAATAGTAGAAAGGAGAGATAGCACTTTCTCTTTTTTTCTCTTCCCCTCTCTCCCCCCCTCGCGGGAATCCATTATTCATTGTATTTGAGAAAAGCGAGCGCGCGCAGCGCGTTGCGTCAAAGCTGCGCGTTTGGTAGCTTGCCAGGGTTTTAAATTATTTACCGCTCGCGCGCGCCTCTCTCCCGCCGATTGTCCGCGAGCTTCCGATCGCGCGAGAAGGAATTATGCATATGTATGCGTACGAAATACTCTCTGCGTTTGCGTGTATATATATATATAAATGCGTGGGTGGGCGCGTACACGTACGGTAATTTGCGAATTTATTTTTCATTTTAAATGCCGCGAATCTTTTGCGCGAACCTCGGGGCTTCATATTTTATGGCCGCGGTTTCGGGCCGCAGTCGAAATGATTAAATGCCTCGCCCAGGTACGTGCATGACCGAAACAAAACGAGATTTAGCAAATTTTTTTTTTTTTTTCTGCTGCTAGGGGTGAATGATTGTTTTGTGAGATTTCGATGTGTATAGAATTCAAAGGTTTTGCGGATACTTTCATTGTTCTCTGCAATCTTTTGTGCGGCTTTTGTGGCGATTTTTTCTCGTTTGAAATGTGGATATTGGAAAATTGTATTTATTTTTATGTCGCATTACTGTAAAGGAAAATTCTGTTTATAGCCCTGATATGCAATAAAATTTTAGCCTTAAAAATTCGCTCGAAAGAACGGTACTTTATGCCGGAGAGTCTATTTCGGTGTGTTGTTTACTAAAACATGCATAATAAAGGATGTTTATATAAAATGATGATAAAGCGTAGATCGAAGCTCTTGAATATTAAAGGTACATTTGTTGTATGATGCATTTTACATTGAGGACTATGAAGGTATAATTTATCCATGATAATATATATGAAGTGAATATGAATAGTGCCAAAAAAGATATAATATATTTATTATCAGCTTTAGCTAGTTTACAAATGTCCAAGTTTGATAATTCAAAAGGCTTCTCCATATCTCGACAGAGAAAATCCTTAAATATTTGCAAAGTTAATAAGAGCTTTCTTCGATATTTGAAAATATTTTAAAACTCTTGTGCGAGGCTTTTCTCTATAAATCAGCAGCATCTTGAAATCATTGGCAGTGCTTTTTCAGGACAAATACTCACTTGAGACCGGTTTATATAAATATAAGCCCCGTTCTACGTACAAACTTTCGTGACTTTCCAGTTCTCTCTGGCTGCCTGAATAAAATATCGGGCTTTTGAATTGCTCAGTTCGTATCCCGCAGAACTTCTATATATAAAACGTGCGCGAACAGATGGATGACTCCGACTGTCAATGTACCCCTTCCGACGAACATTATCAATTGCCTCGTCAGAGAAATCTGTCATATTTACTCACTGTCTATCGGACGGAATGCGCGCTGCAGTCAAACGTGTTATTTTAAATGATAATTTAACAAAAAATAGTAATAATTTTTTAATTAAACTCATAAACCGAAAAAGCAATTTAGTTATTTTCTGAGCTTTAATTGCTTCTTATTATAAAAAGCTTCCTCTTTCTCCAAAAACATATGACACCACCCAGTACATCCCGCTCGAAAAACAAAAGCAGCACCCAATTGCAAACCACCTGACCGTCGTCAACAGCAGCAGCCTCCGAATAAGATGATCGCGACGGCGGGGGTACATCTCCGCTCGTCGGGGCAAATTGCGCCCTCGGAAAAAGAAGGCCACTGCCGCCGGCGGCGCTGTGTCCTCCAGTCCTTTCCTCGAAAAAAGCTCGACAAATTAGGGTCGAGCCGTGCCCACGCACGTAATACTCGCCCGGCAAAGTCTCACGTACTCGCGGCCCTGCGAGGTAACTGCAACGGCGGCGGCTGCGGCGGCGGCGGCTCATCCCCCGAATCTCGGCTAGCGTAACGGGAGCGTACGCGGAAAACTCGTTCATAATTGATGCCGTAATTCCCGGGCGGCACGTGAGGTGCAG
Source organism: Ormyrus pomaceus (assembly GCA_900474385.1). Lineage (NCBI taxonomy): Eukaryota > Metazoa > Arthropoda > Insecta > Hymenoptera > Ormyridae > Ormyrus > Ormyrus pomaceus. The sequence goes on from UCOM01001762.1 coordinate 16,408, forward strand.
CAAGATGCGCAGTCGTAGCCTCGTGCGTGCGCACGGCCGCCCTTTTCGCCCGCGTAGACGTGCTCGCTCTCTCCCGAAGTGCACTGAAACCGAATCTCTCTCTCTCTCTCGTCTCTCTCTCTCTCTTTCCCTCTGCGGCTCGTCAATTTACACGCGAAAATCGATCCCTTTGCCGCGAAAGGATTTTCTGCGGAACAGCCGGCGGTTTACGTAATTTTCTTGCGAGTCGCTGCGGCTTTGACTGAGGGAAAGTTCGTAATTGCCGAAAGGTGCGTTTATGCCAGTCATTCACAATTTTTGAATGTATATTATGATATCGTTGGTAAGTGGTTTCTGAAATATTCCACTGAAATTGGGCGGTCTAATGGAAATCCAAAATTTGATGATTAGAAGCTTTAATTACATTTCTTTTAATAAGAGTATGCACACTCGAGTTTTTAATATAATACCAAACGACCCGCCTTAAAATTCTGATCCATGATTTACGGCCGAGAACCGTGAAAAACTTGGAAAAACTTTCCCCGCGTACGTAAGAAGGCCCACCAGTTTTTCCCTCCTTCGAGTGTATCGCGCGTAAAGACACGTGGCGAGTCGCGCAGAAGGGCAGCGTTTTACTCCCCTCATAAAAGGTCAACGCGCGAAAATAAGCGGAGTGTCAGCCCGATAGCCACCCCCCCGGCTCTTTACTTATCGAGGAGGGGTAGTCGTGCTCTCTCATCAAGGATTATTATCTCGTCTCGGTGCGTTTCCGCGTAACGACTTTCGGTTCGGCCTGCGATGTCGCTTGATGATACAGTTAGATTTTATGCAGTGGTCCCTGCTGAAGTTCATTTCATGTTACTTTGGTAAATACGGAAATAAATGAGAAATAAGAATAATAAATAAGTAAGGGAATCGCGGGTGTTGTGTAATTTAAATAATCGCAGAAGCGAATATTTTCTGCGGACTTGAAGGAAGGATTTAAAGTAAAATACTTATTGTCCTAATATGTTCCGTTCGGCATCAAAAGATTTGTATTAAGTTAGAATTTGATGAAAACTCTCGAAGTTAAAATAAAATTAAAAATTTATCATAAATTACACTCGAAGATTATTGCAGTAACGGGGTTCGTAAAAAATGCTGTTTTTGGACCGCGTTATATAAAGCTCCTTTATAGTTAAGTAGTAAAGATTGATTGACTTATAAAACTCACTGCGAATTCTTAGTGTAATCGCTGCATTCCGAGGAGGTAAGAAAACCAATTTCCGGTCGATTTTTATGCCCGCACTGTTTATAGGTAATTTTTTCAGAACTGCAATACTCCACAAATCCTTCGAGCAGCTCCTCAAACTTAATTTAGGCCTCCGCTCCTCTATTTTACTTATATGCACTACGGAAAATCCAACTTGGTATAAAAAAGCAGTAAACCTTTTCGCATTTCACATAGAATTTCAAATTCCTTAACCATTTTTTTATTTTATCGAGTTAATAATATTTTAATTCCGTGATATAAATAACGCCTGACGGCAAAGTAGCCGACAGTTCTTTAATAAAAAAAGTTTTGCGTCTGGCAAATAATTTACAGCTTAAAGATATATATAATAAGCAACTAAATTCAATTTTGAAAGCTCCACGAAACTGAATTGTACGTACAGTTTAATTTCATGCTTTAATTACACGAAAGTTTCTAAAGCGCATTACGCGCTAAACTAATTAAATTGTCACCTCGCACAAAAATTCACACAAAACACCTATTAAAAATAAACTTCCACTCGCTAGAAAAAAGTACTTAAATCGATGAACCCCGGCGAATAAAACTATTAGTCAAGCTAAACAAATCACTACATTATTAGACGAACCCGCGATAAATTACCGAGGCGTCCTTCGGATCGCTCCCGACACAAAAAAAAAAAACTTTCTTCGACCCGGTCGAGCGATTAGCCTCGCGCACAACAAGCGACGTAGAAAAAAAAAATAGCCGCACGAAAAACAGCTCCAGGGTGAGAAGCAGGCGATAAGCAGTAGCGCGAAATCGTCTACTCGAGTTTTTATTGGTCTCGGGACGTCAACCACCCATCACCGAATCGGACAAGCCCAGATTACCGGATAAAGCGCCCGAACTTTCAGTATTTGCGCGCAAGCACACCCAGACACACACACACACACACACACGTACACGCAGACAGGGAAGAAGTAAAGGCAAAAAGACTCAGCGCAATTGCGCGCGGACCCTTGAGATAAAATTTATCGCCCGGACGCGCGCCAAGTCCTTTCTTCCTCTACGGAGACAAGGATCTTCGGTGTGAGTGTGCCGCGCGCGTGTGGGTGTGAACCTAAATGAGAAGGAATTTTACTGGTGTTTGGGTCAAATTTTGGAAAGTAAATTCGACTCTGCGACCCTGCATAAAAGGCTGGTAAATTGCATTGGTTAAATTATAATACTTAAAACTTTTGAAAAAAAAAAATCTCTTGACGATAATTTGACGTGTTTCTGTTCATTTACGTACGAAAATCATGCACTTAAACATTGTGCACAATTTAGCATTGATAAAATTTATATATAGATATTATTGGGCTGAGCTAAATTGTGTACAATTAAAATTTGTACAACCCTTACGTGCCTAGCGTTGAAAAACTTTTACTTTCAATTGTTTAAATCGAAGGACATTTCCAAATTGGTAGCACCAATAATCGAACTCACCGCTTCCCATTTCCCCCGTAAAAATCTTTTTATACTTCTCCCCCAGTAAATCCCAAGAATATCAAGCATGCAGCCCCGCGACGTCCAAGATCTCAAAGTCTCAAAGAGTAATTGCGGGTAGACCGGACTCTCGGGGGGTTGTCGTGACGAGGAATTTTTCGTCATTATCAGGCTGCGCGCGGGCCGAAGAAAATCACGGCGCGCAGCTGCACAGCCGTTCCGGCGATAAATCACATGCGGGTCTCGGGCTCGCGGGGTATTATTGACAATAAAACCGTTCGCTTTCTCTCCCGCAAACAACTTTCGGAGTTCTCTTTTCGTTGCGATCGTTATAGTAATCGGCCGGAAGTATCAAACTGGGGCCGTATATACTTCGACGGTGACCGGTTAGTCGGAGCCGACGCTGACTGATTCTCCTTTTTCGTTTCTCTTGCGGCCGAGATTTCTTTCTGATTTAGAAGCTGCATTTTTCAATCTGGGTAATCGCGATTCTTCTTCGGGATTGAGAAGTTGGAAAATGCTGCGGCTTATGTTGATTGTATCGGCGTACTGGACACAAGTGATTCGAATCAATTTTAGTCAGCCTTCGCCTTATTTGGATACACTATTAGTAAAACACAAATGAATGTTAGGAGTTTAATCATAGTTTTAAATATGTTTTAAATTAAATTTTTAGGCGATTTCATTTACCAAGATCAATTTTTGAATATAATTCCAAGCGCGCAAAAACTTTAGCTTATAGGAATAAAGTCTGAAAAAGTTTCATCAGAAATCGAAGTAACTTTTGCGTAAATCGAGCTTAAGCAAAAGCCGAACGTAAGACAACAAAAAATTCGAGGATCAGAAAAAAAATTAGTGAAAGTAAAATAAAGCGTGGGAGAGACCCATCAAAAATGTACACAAACAAATTGATTAAAAGACGTTATATGGATCAATGTCTCACGAATACTTATAGAAAATTTAATATTTTCTGTGAAAAGGTACATAATATTTCGAAATCATTTTTAAACAGTTTTTTTAATAGACGTCACAAAATCATACTTTAATAACTACTAGCCAAAATTCTCGCTCGTGATGATAAAACTTGATTATATATATATATATAATGAAGAATATAATAAAATACTAAAAGTGCTGAGTCACGATTTCGAGGACCGGAGAAACAACAAATTAATATTAAGTAGCTGTTTTTCGTTCATACTACAAACTAATACCTACTAATACCTTCGAAGCATCAATGCATTCAAAAACTAATAAGTGACTTTGCTAGCACTAAGCAGTACAACGATACTCTATACAAAGCTTAAACTTTACAAAGCTGACCGCTGTTCAATCAAGCTGAAAACTATAGGTCACTTGAAATCTCCCGTCCGAACGCGAACTCTCAATCATTAATATCGACTAATAGTTACAAATCGGATCATTCCTAGCGCACAAAGTTCGACTGCGAAAGCTAAAACCCCCGTCGAGTTCAAGTGTCCGCAGAAATTACCGCAATTGAGGGCAAGAGATTGAAGCAGACGACGTAATTGCAGATGCGTTAATATGCGTGTATGTATAGGAGAGAAATCAGAAGAAAGAGAATTTCAGAGACAATGAAGCGCGATCGCTGTTTCTAGCAAAGCTTCGAACTAGAACGAAAGCAACGCACGACTTTCGTACAATGATGAGAACGTTGCAACTTAATTTTCGTTCAGACCGCAAAGCTATTTACTTTCTTCATTATGCGGTAATCCAATTTTACTTTGCAAGCTGATAAATTATAATACTATAAAAATATTTTTAATCATCACAATTCGTTTGCATTATAAATCATCCCCCCCACTGCTTTAACAAAAAAAAGCACAAGAGGTCCGAGCAGCTGAAAGCTAATTACTGAATTTTCATGCGCTAAATTACTTTGTAAAAAGGCCATAAACTACAGTATGTATTAAAAATAATGACATTACCCGAAGTTAATTACAAAATTTCCATCGGCCAAATTATCCCGCTGCAAGCGAACCAACAGCAGCATCAAAAACTTATCATCGACTTTTCTTTCAAAACGGGTAATTAACATCGCGATCGCTAATTACAAGAGCAGCTGCTTGTCGCCGACGCGACAGCGAGTCTCTCTTTCGCGTTTTTTAGAGCGTGACAGCCGAACGGCTGGGGGTGGGGGGAGGGGGGGAATACCGGAATTTCACAGTCGCGTAAAACAAGCGGCAAAGCGCATCAGACAAGAGGTACACGTCGGTCGCGCATAAAAGTCGGCCGTTACACGCGCCGATAACAGCCGCCGCCGCCGCCGCGGTCGCTTTCATTGCTCGTCCGCTGCCCGTATAGCAGCGTCAGATTAGAATCGCATCCGAATCAATTACGGGACGCGCGCTCTCGCTTCGGCCTCGAACTAATTAGCGATGCCGATTCCGCGATTCGTAATTGGGGCCCCTCCCACCCCCCGAGAGAGAGAGAGCTACTTGCGCGCGGACACTCGCGAAGCGCGACGCGCGCGCGATCGAATTTATATGTCCGGCGGGCAGATCTGCCTCGTGAATCTTCGATGCCTCATCCGCTGTCATACTTTCGCTCGATCCCGCGAGATGTTGTTAGCCGCCCCCGTCACCGAGAGAAAATAATGCGTTCGCCCGGGCGAGGGCACGGAGGAATATGCCGGAAATCAGGATACTTTTATGGGTTTTATAGTACGTGTATATTTTACTGGTTCTGGTTGTCTTGGAAGGCTTTTGCGCCACAAAATTGTACGAGAGTTCTTGAAAAATTGATAGCGCATCTCGAGTGACGTTAATTCGTTAGCTTTATCAGTTAGGAACTAATTCAATTTCACGACTCTACGGCAAAAATCATAATCTAATTGCGCTTTGCTAAAAAAAAAACGACAATTTTTGCTGTCCCCTTTATTATTGAAACAAACGAAAATGATTAAGTATCCAGTAAAGTAAATAAAAATACAGACGAAACATTTGTATAATCTAAGCACAACGAGGCGATTGATTATCGGACTAAAAACCGCAGCTATAACGCGACCGCCGCGGTGCACGCAATAAGAAGACGTAACGAGGTCGATGAAGGGCGGAAAATCGAGAGGGAAAGGAAGGTAGCTAATCGCGACTATGAACGACCGTTCCCATTAGCCGTTAAATTAACGCGATAAACTCGCATATATTTGCCGAAATAATTCCCGCCCCGCGCGCCTCCCGTCTCCTCTGTTTATGCGGTTCGCCTAGCCCTAATTGGCCCGAATTATTCATTTGCTCTACGACGACAAACAAGCCGGGCCCCCCTGTACATGTTGCGCAATTCGACTTTCCGAAAAGATTCCCTGGGCACATTCGAGCGTGGAGGGCTGATACTATAAAGTCGAATGTTAATATTTTGCTTTGAAGAAAACTTTTTTTAAATAATAATAATCTTTTAACAAATAAAGGTAATATTTCGCAATAAAACATTATGCAACGAGGCGGAAGAATTACGGATTTTTTGGTCGTTAATCTGTTGAAATGCATTTATTATATTGTCTTGTTTAAATTGGCCGATAAATATCGCGGAAAAATGAAATAAATAAATTGAAAAATTCTATCCCCGGAATTCCTCACGCTCTGCGGACTACGTAAGTCCGATTAGCGAGGCTCAGCATTATTAACCTAAGCCGATAAAGGCTGATTTACACACGTGATCCGTTAAATTATGCTTCGCTTCTCAGATTCCCGCATAATAATCAAAGTATAATAAGAATTATTTAGTATTTTAAATTAAACGGCAGGAATAAAGAGAACAAAAGGATTTAAATTTGAATTGTTTTACTTATATTTCTGATTTCGTGGAATTAAAACTTTTGCATTTCATTGCATTTCGAACAATTACAACGCACCACTCCGGAAATGCAACATTATCGGTCGGCTTTATTTTATATGTAAAATTACACGAAAATCTCCGTATAAAAAATAACCGAATAAGAATAAGAATTGTTCAGTTATTTACTTTAAAGTAATCGACAAAGCGAGTGCTAATGTTTATATAAAATATTTACTCTAAAGAACAAAATAAAAATTTAAATTATTTTATTTACATTTTCAATTTAGCGTAATTAAAACTTCAGCATTGCCATTCACTTCGAATAATCACAACGCGCCACTCCGCAAACACACGGCATTTTCGGCCCAGCTTTTTATTTACATGTAATAAAAAGTACACGAAAATCTCCATATAAATCAACATTTTCGCTCCGAGCGCGTATACGAAAATAAATCCCCCAGGCACGTGGCACTCGCGCGCAGCACACACCGACGAGCCAAATTCCCGATGTAGCGACAGCTCGCGGCGGCCCAGGAGACGAGGAGAAATCGACAGCCGTTAGGCCCTCGCGACTCTGTATTAAAACACGATAATGGATTGATTATCCGGGAGCGCGTATTATATTTATGAGAGAGAGTCCGGGGGGCTCTCGGCGGTCGCGCTCTCCACGTTTACCCGTCAATTGACGTGGCGGCGGCGGCGGCGGCGGCGGTCTTGCTTTTACGGCCGGCTCGTAAAGTTCGCACATTTTTCTCCGCTATTAAATCGCGCCGCGCGGCTGAATTATCGAATCGCCGGATTAATGCGTCATTTTCACGGCGCGTTTACCTTTACCGTACGCTCGAGGATTCGATATATATATTTTGCGCCGCTGAAGTGGAGCTGCTTGTAGTAATAACGTGACGGGTTGGAGATTATGATGTTATTACAGAAGCGCGAGAAGATGGCTTCTTAAAGATAACAAACAGAGTTTTGCATGGATATTGAAACACGTCAGAAATGACGTGTTATAAAATTTTCATATATTACTTAGTTTTTTTTCTTGTAAATGTATTTATTTTTTTTTTTTTAGAGCTATTAATTTTGAGGATACGCGCACTTCGTTTCTACATGAAACGGTTTTTAAAATGATTGTAAATACCGTTAAAATGAACGCAAGCTAATTTTTCTCTGCACGCAAAAACGGTTGTGTATGATTTACGCGCTTTCGTAAAACTTTCCTCGCAAAATAATGTATTGCTTTTTTACTGAGGACGTCAGTCCTTTGTATAATGCTATTAAAGTTAAATCAATTCTACATTAAGCTAAAAGTGCGTTAATGTGCATAATCTGATACTGCAGTTTTTCTATCATTAACTTATGCATAAAATTACGAACCTCTTTTATTTTATGATCTCATTTTTATTATGAAGAACGCGATAAAAGTTTTGTCATAGCATGTGGCTGACTAATAGGCTATCGTTTACTTTTTCTTATTTAAATTAAGAAAATTGCAGAATTAAAAAAGTACATACTATATAAAGCCCTTGAAAAATGTTTTAATTTTTTGTTCAAAGAATCAAATTCGTTTTCCCAGAAACTTTTTTCAATACTAAAAATCTCTGTGCTCTAAAATAGTTCCTTTACATTAGAATCCTCTTTAAAAAAGTAGGTTTTCATCAAAATAGTGCAATCAAACGAATTAATGACAAATATAAAATAAATTGACTTTTGTTTATAGAAAAATCAAAAATAATTCTTGATGTCCATCCAAAAGTTTGAAGAAAAGAGCTATAATCGTCCTAACAGATCGCTTCCCATAAATCGAAAGAAGCAATAAAAAGCCATCGCTCATTGCAATTCACATCTCGGCGTCGAAATTAACCGTCGATACTCCTCGAATCCGCGTCATTCCAGCCACGTCCGCGCCATAATAGAAGCACAAGCCGATTCCCTTTCGCTCGCCGAAAGAGAAACATCGGCGAGCGCACGCCCGAGGAAAATAGATATATAAGAGGCCAAGCGACCATCGCGACGAGGATTACAGGAAAGTAATATCGGCGACTTGGCCGGCCCAAAGAGTTATCCCCCCGCGAACTTGGCTCGCGGGGGGGGGGGCCTCGAAAACGCTCGAAATTCAGATAATTCGAAAGTTCGACGATGGAAACTTTCGCGGTTCAACTATCTCCCAACACCAACTTCTCACTGTCCCGCGAGCGGTGCGGAGAGCATAATCTAAAGTTAAAGAGACGCTGCATCAATCTTTGCCGCCGCCGCTGCTGCTTCTGCTGCTGCTCTACTTCTACCGCTGCTGCTGCACCTTCAAGAAGAATGAGAAGAGAGACGAGCAAGACGGAGAAGAAGACTGGAGTAGCGAGGAGAAGTGGAACTTAGAGTACGGGGAGACGAATCAGAATGAGGGAATGGAGCGCGATAGCCAGGGTTGAGGAAAAAATAACAGTTTGAGATAAAAAATAAAGCAGAAGGTTCGAAATAAAATAGGATGAATTTCAAATAATAAATCTGATTTATATTCATGTCATCGTTCAAAATGCATAAATTGACGATTATTATATTTATATTTATAAAGCATTGAAATTTTTTACTCTCATTTTTTTTAAACTATAAATGAAAACTGAATATCACAAAATACCACCTTCCCAGCTTCTTCAGTATTCTAATAATTCCAATCGAAATAAAATCCACCAACTTACAACTCATTTCCCCGAAATTCCATTTTAATCACTCCATCAGCCACCCCCATTGAAGAAACCCAAAAGTCAAAGCGGAGAAAAAAAAAAGTTAGAAAAGTCGCCGCCGCCGCCGCCGAAAATCTTTGTGTCATTTACTACCTCGCCAATAACTTCGACCGGCTCCGCTTCACCTTGATTCATTGCCGTAATTCTCAAAGTCGACCGGGAGGGAGCGGCCGGGAGGGGGCAGAAAGGAGGGACAGCAATCAGTGCGGCCGCCGACTGATGGAAGGGCCAATGCGACTTTCCGCGCTTTGTTGTTCGCCGGCTGTGCTCGCCCGGAAAGTTTCGTCGCCCAGGCCGTAAACGAACTTCTTGGCCGAGTTCTTAAATCGATTAAACTTTTCGATGTGTCTCGGGGATTATTAAGATCCCCGAGATAATTAAAGTTGCCTCCGATATTTCGTCGTTTATACCCGGCGAAGACTGTATTATGTATCTTGGCTTATTAGAAATTCAGGGGGGGACAATGAGTTTATCGATGTTGAATTTTTAATAAAGTCCGGCTAGCCAGTCCATTTTGCGATAAACGTTTAATAAAGTCGGCATGTACCCGCTTTTTTCTTTACTTTACTTTTTTCGAAAGGTTAGTTAAAATTTATTTAAACGAAATGAACTCTTGGAATCCGAATTCATTCGCAAATAAAATTACTCGTAAATGCGCTACAATAATTTCGACTGGAATAAAGAGTTAAAGCTGATGAATGAAAATTGCAGCGAAAATGGTTCTCGCCGAAATGCATTTTTGATAAAAAAAAAAAAAAGAGACTCCAGGCACCTTGCCATCAAAAACTTGTGCACAATGGCAGCGACGAAATTTCAAACATCCCAACGATGCGGAGTAAACGATTTCTCATTAAAAACGCAATATTTCAATAAAGCCATTGCCGTTAGTTACAAAATAAAACCATCACAATTCTTACACCGTTTCCCAAACGACGCTTATAAACTAAAGTAAAGGGCCTTACCGAACTCAGCGGCATCCTCGAGAGCATTAACGGCTCGGCGAGTAAAGAATCGGCAGCGTCTCCGCCGCCGACTAAACTCGCCCTTTATCACGGAGGGGGTCCGGGCGCATTCTCTCCCATTCGCTCCCCGAGGCGCTTAATCGAAAAAAATCTTCTTGCATCCACTCGGGGCACAGAGCGAGAGAGAGAGAGTGCCAATGGCGCAAAAGACTCGCAGTCATTTGCATTTAAAACGGAGGCGCGTCTCGCCGGTCGACATTGATATATTCCTGTCTGTATCGCGCTTAGGATCGGACTTATTTATGGCTCTTTGCAAATGGATTTTGAGTACAGCCGAAAGCGAGAAGGAGAAAAGAGAGCTGCCGTTTTAATCGAAAGAGGAGGAGGAGCAGCGGCCGGATGGAGAAACTGGGCCATCCCTTGTACTCTCCCGGCTGCGGAGGAGAGCCGATCTCCTTTTGATGACTTTGGCTGCTACTTCGGCTGAATGCGAATTGCTTGTATGGGCCGCGCGTGTGTCTCGCTTTTTTTTCGAGGCTCCTTTCTCTTTTTTCTTCCCCCTTTTTTTTATAATGAAAAATCAATGGGGCCTCCGCACTTTTATGGAATGTAAATTGTGGCATTGCCGGGAAACCTGGCGAGGTTCGAATAGTCGGATCTTAAAGCCTTTTAAAGTTAATTTCAAATTTCAGTTACTTTTTCACGAACCGCGTTAAATTTTGTAAATAGAAGCCGCACTTCGAAGCTTGCTTTCAAGCTTCGATCGTCAAAAAAAAAAGAAAAGGAGCCGCTTACGAGACCGAATCCAATCAAGACGAAAATCAGTGTAAGAGAAAAACGGACGCGAATCGAACGTAGGAAACGTTCGATTATACGCCTTTACGAGCTCGACGTGAAATCAAAGGAAATTCTCTGTCCTTTCAGTGCTTCACGCCCTTTGGCTACCCGTCGACTTAAACTGCCCTTTTGATGAATGGGTTTGCATGAATCCGTATTTTAATTTAAAAAACGCTGATGGTTAACGAATCTTAATTAAGTGGGTGAGATTTGTTTTTAAACTGTAAGTATTAATTTCATTTATGAAATATCTTTTTATTGGATAATATTTTACACCGCATGATTTTTCGCCTTTTGGGTAGAAAATGAATTTATTAAATATAAAATTTTCATACAGCAATTTTCTTCGCTTTAATGAAAAAAAAAAACAAACAAATTATCTAAGAAATTCCGCCGTTCAAAATTAAGATTTTTATTAAAAAACGCCAAGCACAAATTAATAACGAAAAAGGGAAGAAAAATTAAAAGGAGTAAATTAATTAACAAAAAAAAAGGCAAACCGAAAATGCCCGCGCGGTTTGCGAAAAATCAGAAAAACTAGAGATAAGTCAAGACAATTTGTCCTTTAGCGAGGACAGATCGTCCCGTCACGTAACTTCCTCTCCCTCGCCCCGGTTCTCCTTTTTTACCGTTGCGCCGGAGTAGAATTTCGCTTTACGTATACGTGCGATATGAGAAGAAAGAAAACGAGACAAGCATAAACTAGCGGGGAAACAGTAGGGGGGGGCCCCCGCCGGGTCATTAACATTCATTTAATAAGCGCGAGTGTGCGCGAGAGTTTCGCGTGGGTGCGAGACAGCAACGAATGGCGCGCGGGCCGCACGTATACGCGCGCGCGCCTAGTAACACCTGAAAAGAAATGCGCGTTAAAGTCGCGAGAGAGAGAGAGAGGGAGAGCAACGAAAAACAGAGAAAGAAAACGTCCTCAAGTTCGCACCTGCAGTTTTCGTATATCATAGTTGCAGAGAGTGCTGACGTTTCACCTTTGTTTTCCGGCATGTAGATTCGTTTCTTCTTTTTTTTTTTACAATTTACTCGCGGAAGTGATTTATTTTAATGTTTGTAAATTGTAACGTTTGGGAAGTGGAGTAAGCTTGTACGATGTTCGCAGTGAGCTATTTGAAATTGCCAATTCCAGTGAATCCTGATTAATTAAATCAGCTTATAATTAAATGACAGATAGATTAAAAGTTAATTGCATTATCGCGAATCCTAGAACTATCAATGATCTCTTTGAACTCGATATTTCTACCAATCATTAATACTTACAACTTTCACAATGATTGCACTGTCTTTTAGGAATTCTGAAAATTTTGAATATTATTATGAAACAAAAGTTAAACTCTTGAACGAGTTCTGCAGATGTTCTGTACTTTCAATTATAGTTAATTGTAATACAATAATAATTAATATTATAGTTAATAATAAATGAAATTTATTTATTCATATAATAATAACAAGCATACATAAGTTCTAAATGCACTCACTATAAAATCAATAATTAATACGTCAAAATATTCCTAACACCTCTCATCCAATAAATAACGTTAATTCCAATTGCAGCTTGCATCGACCATAATCGACAATCGCGCAGGAACTCGACCAAAAAAACCAACCACGACCAGCACCCCCGTTCACAAGCAAACTCCATTGTCCGCGGTCCTGGCCATACTCTCGAAGTACAGCTTCGCCTGGAGGTTCATCCTCCTGAGCTTGCGCAGCAGCTCGGCCTCGTAGACGGCCGCGGCGTCGCCCTGGGCGAGGGCCTCGTGCATGCGGGCCTCCCGACGGGTCGCCAGCAGGGTGTTCCAGGGCGACCAGGGCGCCCGGGGATCCAGCCTGACGAGCCGCAGCCGCTCGAGCTCGCCGCACTCCGAGATCGCCGAGCGGCCGTGCCAGATGTCGTTCACCAGGTAGCGGATCGCCTGCGAGCCCATCGCGAACGCCAGGCTCTTCGAGCCCTGCGGCCTGAGGAGAGAAGAGCGAACGATTGGTTGGATGATGCGAGCTGTAGTGCTTGCTGCGTCAGTTTATCGTCGTGCTGAAGCGTCTGACTAAGTGCGCGGTGAACTACTTAAACTTTGTCGAAATTTTAATGAATAACTTTTGTATGATTTTAATATTTTTCAGGATAAAGTGAACTGTTTGCTGTACTTATTGAAGAAGTGTGAATATATCGAAGAGAAATTGTTTTATCGAATGCCAGAAAATTCCGCAAAGTTCCCGATTGGAGCCGTTTAAACGGGGGAGAAAGAAATGACTCGTCGAAATGGAGTACACCGCAAATTACCTGGCAGCTTCGCTCCTCCGCAGCTCCTTCAGCATTCTCTCGTAGATCTCGGAGCACACTTCGGCCTCGCGCCGCCTCGGCTTCAAGGCGACACAATCAACGCACGTCCTCGAGATCCTCTCGCGGTGATCGGCCTCGAAGGCCTCGAGCTTCCTCAGTCGGTTGCAGGAGGGGCACAGCCTTGTCTTCTCGGGATACTGGCATTGTTCGAGAGGATGAAAATATTTCTTTAATTGACATTTAACGTTATGTTGGAACTACGGGCAATATTATTAGTATTTAATATAGCGAACGAGTGCTTTTGGATTTTAAATAAAATGAAATATTAATAGCGTGCAAACTAGGTTGCGTTAACGAAATTTCAATTTGAACTTTTGAATTATAAAACGCCATTGGGTTTAAATTACATATTTGCCAAAAACTTTTCAGAGGTATAGGATATATAGAGAATCAAATTGTTGGGAGACCTTTTACTTTTAAGGGAACTTGCAAGGGAGAAGTAGAACTTGTCGGTAAAGAAGTCACAAAGTTAGAACTAAATTTAGTAACAGTTGGTCTTAACGGAAAGTCGGGTATACCGATACAGATTCGTGTTTCGCCACGCATCAGTAATTGTTTGAAGCTTTCTCTTTCGAAGGATTGAGTGTCAATTAATTGGAACTTTCGGTATAATTTACAATTCATAAACAACTTGAAACTTACTTTTCCTTTTCCAAATAAAATAACAAGTTTAAGCAACACTTGAAAACTTATTACCTGCGAGTTAAACACTTTCAGGGGTGGTAAGAAGTTATACTCTACACCTCGTTTACTTTGTTGTTTTATAAAATTGAGTTTTATGATATCGCATTATTGTATGAAATAAACTGCCTATGCTTGATAATCTTAGACATTACAACACGATTTTAATCAATTACACGTTTAGCCCCTGAAAGTGGATTGAAGGATTAACAATCTATAAAAACAGAAGCAATAATACAATAACATTTACAAAGCCAACCAACTCCGCATTATCAGTGCATCGCATAACAAATACTCGAAGCTCCCATCTAAACCCATAAATAATTCATCGGCATCTCAAAGCCATACCTTAATTCGATTATCGTGGCGCAAAGCACCGCGAGCCAAGCGCAGGAAACTAAGCCTGATGCGGCTCCTGAGGTGCTTGAGCCTCGCGGGCTCGACCCTCGACGACATGAGGAACAGCTCCTGATCGATCAGGTTCTCGAGGCTCGCGGAAGCGGGACAAGTGTGCTGGAAGGCGATTCTTTTAATGCCGAGCAGCAGCTCTATGCGCTCGAACTCGTCCAGCTCGCCGTTCTCCTCGTCGAGAATTAGGCACTCGTAGAGATCGCGGAATTCCCGGGCCTGCTGCACGCTTAGAGTCTCTATGCGCACTCTGCCTCGGCTCTTTTTCCTCGCCGCCTCCGATACTGAAATTTTTCGCGGATCGACCATTAAGAAGGGATTAGTTCGAAGCGTTTGAAGGCGGTTTCAGAGTGCACGGGTAGATGGAATTTTTTAATTTTCGAATTGGCGCGGAGAGTAATTTTTAAAATTATTTACACGAAAGCATTGAGTCGGTAAATTTTTGTTTACGTATAAACTTATAAGAAGCAATTTAAGAAAATTGAATTTCATCTTGATGGAAAGGTTATCAAAACGGAAAGAAACTTTTCCAATCCAAAATATGAAATATTTCCATTCCAGATACACAGTCAATCAAAGTTTTCCTTGAAAATCTTAGCCAGAGGGGAAAATTTTCTTCCTGAAATATCCCCCTTTGTCTCATTGAATTTCTCACACAAAACGTAAACAGCTCCGAGTCTCTCAAATCGGAAAAGGCTTATTCCGCCGAAACCGCAGGTAATTACATCGAGAAACTCTTGGAAGTATCCTTGGCTTTGGGAGGGGAGAAGGGGGACTGCGGGGGCAGCGCTACAAATAATACCTCGAAGATCAACCGGCTTGGAGAGCTCGTCGAGGAACTTGGCTCTGGCTCGCGCGGCCCTCTTCCTCAAAATTTCGCTCCTCGAGCTCTCGATGGCCCTCAGGATCTCGATCTCTCGTTCCAGTCGACGGTTCAGCTCGGCGATCCGCGTGGTGGCCGCCCCGTTAACTCCGCAAGACTCGCGCATTCTCGCCTCCTCGTCGATGCACCAGCGGTCCAGCAAGTTGCGCAAAACCGCGAGATCGCCGGGGTCGCGTGCTCCGGTCCGATCCCGATTCAGTATGTCGAACTCCTGGCCGTGAAAGCTAAAGGACGGACTCCTAAGGGAAATGCTTTGCTGATTATGCCGTCAAACTTTCCGGCTGCTGTTCGTTCGTTGGAAAAAGAAACGATGATTACATATATCTTTGTTTCGAGATCGAAAATTGGGATGGGATATTGTACTGTGACTAGTTTGGGGGTTTTTCAGTTCTATAAAGTATTACAGTTTGAAATATCTATGCTTTAAATAATATGCTTTTAATAAAATTGATAATAGTAATTATTAATTACGGAATTTATGTCACCAGATTTACAATATAATAAATGAAACTTTATATCCTACAACTATTTCAAAATTGAATGATAGTATTCATCCATAAATATTTCTGTATATTAAAGTATAAATAACGAATTGAAACTTGAATAGCTCTGATTTTAATAACTCGTATTCTGCATTACAGTTATGAGTTATAATTTATCAATTTTATCAGTATATATTGCATATAAAGCTTGATACTGTTCGAAATCCTACGTAAAATATTATTCTGTCATTTATCATTGCACATCAATAAAAACTCTCTTTTTCTACACAAAAAAAAACCAAAAAAAAACTAATAAGTATCTATTTGTCAAATTAAAGTTTCGCGGAACGACAACAATTTCCAGACCTGCGATAATCCAGTGACTCGGCGATGGAGGGCAATCGATCTTCGTCAAGATCGCTGTCGTCTTCCTCGGATACGTCGACGAATTTTATGGATGAACGCGACGACTCGTTCCCGTCATTGGCGAGCTGACGGCTACGATGAGCTCTGCAAATATTTGTATCCTTCTGTTATACACACAGATATAAATTGAGTCTCTTATTTGCAACTGGACTCGGAATAAGAGACGGGAAAACTGAATTAGTTTTCGAAAATAAAATAATGCTATCGACCTGTGCAGGAGACGAAATTTATAAAAATTTTCTATAGATAAATATGTAAAAAAAAAAACGGTCGAAAAACAAAAAGCTTTTAATCAACGCTGCACTATACCATTTTTCCAACTAAGAATTCCTGCACCATAATCCATCCAGCAGCCACTATAAACAAAAAGCCTTCGGCGCAAGAAAAACAGGCGAGCCGCCTCGATAAGCCGAGGCGGGCCAATAACGTGTATTCGATCTCCATTAACGAGAATCAGCCCCCGAAAAAAAAAGGACGGGAAAACGAGCCTTCCGCAATTCACGCATCGATATACCGGCACGGCCTCGCCTTCCCCCGCGCGTAACGACGTCTCGGCTTATCGGCATCTAAATTACTCTCGGGCCGCCCCGCGCGTATATCGTATATACGGGCGCGGAGTGCCAAATGCGCGCGGCCAAAAGTCCGGAAAACGAGCTGCGGCCGAACGCGCTCGCGATAGGGAAGGCGGCCGTAAAAGGGCCGTGCGCGAGCCCCACGGTGTCCTTTATCCGAGCGCTAATCGAGCGCATCGCTCTCGGCTCGCCCCAAGGCGGTGTGCTGCCGCGTGGCTTTTATCGAGTACCGAGCATCTAAGCGAGTGCGTGTACGGACGGCTGATTGTCGTTGCACGCTGCGGTGCTGGAATATGCCGAGTGAGCAGGAGACAAGGGGGAATTAGGCGATTGGCGTGATTGGCGATGGCAGAAGGAGCTAATGATCAACTAACTTTCGGTATAAGTTTTTGGGCTAATTCAATAAAGCCTTTTTCCATAAATATATAAACAGAGACTCTGAAACTCGAATGAATTCGCGCCTTTATACAAAATCACTTCGTCACCTGTAAAATCTCTGTATCTTAACAGCGGCCCAATGCCTTTGGCGCAGCTCTTCCGGATCCCTGGCGAAGATAATGCACTCGGCAATCTCGGGAAACGGCGGACCCGCCTGAACGGCTCGTTCGATGCCGGCTGCCGCTATCGATTTCGAACGACTCTGAGCCGAGGTCTGGACGGCGGCTCGTTTGCGCTCTGGCCTCCGTGCCCGACGCTCCGCTAAGACGTTCGATAAAGGGGTTTGAGAGGCTGCATCGTGATACTCTACATCGCGAGCGACGTCCCGCCAGCCGCCCAGGAAGGGCTTTGGCGAGGTGCAGTCTTCTATCTCCACTACAAGGACCATTGTGATTATCCGTCGAGTCTGAAATTCAATTAGGAGTTGTTAATGAAAGCGCGGTTAATGATGTTTATGAAAATATCAATTATTTACTTTTATCGATCGGTTTAATTACAAAACAATAAATTTTAATGAAAATTTACTTAATAAAATCATGTTTTAAATTTGAAATAAAAAAAAGCTGAATTGTAATTTATTAAGAGATTAAGCGAACTGAATATCATTCGTCATATCGGACGAAATTATAAATGGCAGGGAAAAGCTCGAAATCCCGAACAATATAGCGACGTCGTCGATTTCCCGACGTTGTTCTGGTAGAAGGACACGAAGCCGCAAAGCCGACCGCATCGTATAACCCTATCCGCAATATATTCAAAATCCAGAGGCGAACCGAGGGATCCGCGCCTGCAGAAACACGCAGCCGTGCTCCGGGGGGGGGTTTACGACATTCCTCGAGTACGAAATTTCCACGCAAATATGTAGAAACCACCGCTCTCTTCCCTTCTCTCTCTCTCTCTCTCTTTACGAATGCAGAGTAGGAACAAAGGGAGAAAGAAAACAATGCCGCCTTTTTGTAGGCCGCGGGATGCGCGCGGAAAAATGAGAGACAAAGTAATTATATGCTCGCGCGCGCGAGGACGCGAAAAATGGGGGGATCAACCGCTCTCTCTCTCTCGCCGGGAGAAAAAATTTATTAAAAACATTCTAATTACGCGCGGGCAAACAGCGCGCGTTTATGCTCTCCATTTAAATCGCGAGGCTGCGCGACGCGTACAAAAAGCGGCCGTCGAGGTGGAAGCCGAAAGAAAGCGCATCAGCGCAGCAGCGACGGAGGAGCGCAAACCGCGCGGCGACGACGACGAACCACCGCGCGGTATATAGTCTATAAAACTCCGGCGACGCGAAAAACGCGACCTGGATTCCGCGCTTGCTTGGGGGAGGCGGGTGTTAAATTGAGCGAGATTAGCTCCGGCGACGCGCGTCTTCTTAGCGGGCCCGCGGCAGACGTCGTCGTCGTCGTCGTCGTATCGCGCCGCACGCGCGTGCGTCGGGAGTAATTATGAGGGATGATAATTTGCGCGGAGAGAGAAACTCCGAAAGTCGAAAGCGAGTACTTGCCGAGGCGCTTTCGCAAAAGCCCGCGACGCTCGTCAGCGCGCGCGGGACTCCATTAACGGAGATTACCCCCGGGAGGAGGGCGAAGCGTGATAATTTTTTTCTTTTTTTTAAAGACAGTAGGCACTGCCAGGAGAAAGGGGGGCCGCGATTTTGCCGAGCGATGCGAAAGAACTTCGGAAATGAGGAGTTTCGTATTTTTTTTTTTTTTTTTTTTTTTTTTTTGCTGGCGAGGGGGGTAAGTAGCAC
>UCOM01001763.1:0-35284 GCA_900474385.1 Ormyrus pomaceus
CGTGTACAACGGCAAACTTTGTACTTTTTTCAATTCAAAAGGTGACCTTCAACTTGAAGGTCACGTATTGTGCGGTTACATCCAATCAAAAAAAAAGACCCACATCAAAAAGTAGAGATTTCAAGCTTTAATTTAAAAAAAAATCACGATTTTTTTGGTCCATTTCTGACAAAGTTGCAGGGTTACGAAAAACGGCTAAATTTGCGACTAACTTAGTGATGCCATACTTTTTTTGTGTAGTGTATATACAAAAATGAAATGGAAAAGAATCACTATGTAAAATCCTCCTCCGATAGCAGTCGTATTTAAAAGTAAAATAAAAAACCAGTTTAAATTGTAAGTATTTTCAAGGGTAGTGACGTTCCTGCGTATTAATTTGAAATACATTAAAAATTAAGTCACAAATGATTTTAATTAAAATCCACCAACAATAAATATTAATTATTTACTCAATAACAACTTGGTGCAATTCAATAGCTTTTACAATCAAATGGTATGCTTTATCTTTTGAGCAATTTCCATTTTCTTCTATTTCATTTTCAATTCGAGTTGCTCTCTGCAAACGAAGACTGTGTATATGATGTTTATTAAACAGGTGTACAACATTAATGTATTGTAATTCGATTTTATTAAAACCATAATACTGATTTTAAATATTCTTACTTGATAATATCGAAAAGACTGCAAACGTGTTGAACGCACATCGCGAACGCCATATCATAAGTAATAAACACCGTCATTGACAGAACTCCTGCAACAAAAGCTTTAGTGATCAATGGAACGTAGTAAGTTCGTTGGTCAATGTAGTATTCTGCATAGTAGGGAAGAATCACTGGTCTTGATCGGTTTTCTAGTGGGACTATGTAGTCGAGTAATGGCTTTAACACAGGAACGCTGAGAAAACAACCTGCTGTGCTGCAACAACAAACTTTTATACCAATTATTATTATACGGTTCAATAGGAAATCAGTCGAAAGTTCGATGCCACTTAAATAATTATAAAAACAGTTAAAATATAATAATTATAAATTTTATCTACTTCCGTATGATAATGAAATGGTTCGTCCAATAGCTGCGTGTTTTTCCATTATTTTCAATTCTTCTTTGTCACTCGTTCTTTGCCAATCTTTGGCTATTAGCTCGTAAATCTGTTTGTGCTACGTGCAGAAAAACTTGATTAAAATTGTAGGCGGATCTCTTACCGAGATAGTATACGTACTTTTTGCCTGAAGCATATAGTCATCGAAAACTTGATAACTGCAGCATTCAAGTACATTTGACCGACTAAATTCTCCATCACTATTTCTATGTGTTCGCCGATCTCATTGAAAAGTCGTATCCCCTAAAAAAAAAAAAAAAAAAAATTTCGCGCCTAAAACGCAACAACAAATAACTATTAAGGTTTTCACTTACGATCGGGATTATTAAGGAATACAACGCGATGTACACTAGAACTCTCATAAACCTATCGTAACCGTAATTATCGTAAGGCCAAACTCCCATAAACTTTTGAGCCAGAACCGGCATCTTCCAGTAATCGCTCTTATACACATTTTCCTTGTAACTCATAATGCCAAATTTCGCGTTGAATGCGACGTTTACTTAGCCGCTGTCAGAGACCGACTTGCGCGATTTTGTGAAAGTCGGTGGATTTTAGAAAAAAAAAAACTATAGCTCAGTCCTATACGCATGTTGTCCTTGCAGAAAATGTTCCATTGTTCAAAAATTGCAGCTACGCGTCGATAGGCGATTTCGATGTATAGTATTTTCACATTGCGAGGGTTTGACTTTAACGCATGCCGAGGCTCAAATTTCTCAGACTTCGGGTTGCTTACTAACTGGAATCGAGAGCAAATACGAGCTATAGAAATTGCAGCAACAATCAATCTCTATAGATTCTTTATTCTTTTGTGATGGTACGCAAGAAACATGAATAAATTATGTCTTTTATCTAGGCTTATCTGAAGCACATTAAGAAATAACTTTATGCAAAAGAAAAGAATGTTACATCATTTCTAGTAATTATCTGAAATCGGTTGCTCTAAGAAGACACAAAATATTAGGAGGATCAACCGAACATAGAGGATAGAAATGCCACTAAAATAAGCAATTTTGTAGTCTATTGTAATTCAAAATTTTCGTAATGAACAATTGTCTAGCTTCTTCTATATATTACAGCAAAGCATTCGATTATTAGTTCAATTTTTAACGAACCTATTGTTATTCCAGCCAGTCGATTTTTTTTCTGCATCCAATAACCGAAAAAATTACGAGACGCAACGAAAGCAAGCAAAAGCTCCTCTTAATTGCCACCTTAAATTAAGCAAAGCAGCTGATTAAGCCCGCCGGCTCCCTTAAAATCCGAAAAGCCCGTCGTTTTTTTGTTGCTCGGCGAAAAAAAAAAAGAAAAAGATCGCTTTCTCTAAGGAAGCAATAAAAATTAGCACCTGCGGAGGGTCATAAATATGAAAGGATGCGCAGAAGGCCACCGTGCGCCATAATCAAATTATGCACGCCCGCGACGCCCATCTCTCTCTCTCTCTCTCTCTCCTCTCTCACTACATGCGCGCGCATGTGTATATACTTGTATATAAACATATGCCGCGGCGCGACGCGTTGAATGAATATGTAAGGGAGCCGTGGCAAGGATTATTATTACAAGGATATTCCGGACAAATGAATGAATATGTAACGAAGAGAAACGCCGCGCGAGCGGTAGCGCCGAAAAAAGAGAGCTATACCTCTCTCTCTCTCTCGAGAGAGAGAGGCCCTTTAAAGCGGCGTCGGTTTTTTCGCGCGACGATTTTTCCCTTTTTTTTTTAACCGGCGGCCGCGAGCGCACAAAATTTCTCGGTAATAAAAGATCGAGCCGCCGGAAAAATTATGATTCGCCAAGCCGCTCGGGCATTCATTACGCCTTTGAATGCACGTTGTTGCGAGAGGGTACTTACGGCCGCCGGATTTACTTTTTTCGAGGGAATTGAGAAATTAGCGGGAGGTAAGAATTATAGGAATATGAGGGGTTTCGAGCCGCGCGCGGCGCTGAATAACATTACGAGTCTCGAGATAAATGTGGCGGGGGGGCGCATTTCTTACTGCGCGCGGAAGAAATTTCAGAGGAAGGGGCATTACTTTAATTTAGAAAATTAGATGGCATCGCTGAAAAATCAGTAGGAAAGTAACGAGTCATTGCAATTTATTTTCTTTTTAACCAAGTACAGTTTAAAAAAAGTATTTTATTCCGGATCTGCATCAGTGAAGAAAAGGCCTCTAAAAAACGAAAAAAAGGAAATTTTTAAATTTAGCTTCTTCAATACGTGGGGCCTCAAAGAACTTGTATACTTATGTTAATTCGGCCAATCTGAAATTGTATCAAAGCTCGTTTCCTAGCTGCGGCATAAATCTTCATATCGCCTAATGGAATCCCGCGCTTCCTCCTAGACAAATCGAAGGAATCCCATCTGCCGCGGTGCAGATAACCCCCTCGCATCGGCTGAAAGCTGCGTAGGCCAATAATTCCAAACATTTCTTTCTCACCTCTTTAAGTGCGGCTCTCCGCTCGTCCCCTCCGCCTCCTCCCGCGCGGAGAGCAGCTCCGACGAAGAGGAGGAGAGAGAGGAGGAAGAAGCGTGGGCCACACCGCGCGCAGCTCTCGACGCGCGGCTTGGAAAACGAGCAGCGCGAGCGCCGGAGAGTCGTCGTCGCTCTCTCTCGCGAACCTCTCTCGAGAATGTAGGCACACGCGCGGCGGAATATGTAAATTAGAAGCTCCGTGTGAATGCGGAGATTTATGACGGGCCGTACACGTTTCTAGGCGCAATAAATATCAGTAAGTAGCGACTCGGTGGCGCGGCGGCGGCGGCAGCAGCAGCGCCTTGGCCGTGAACGCGAGAGTGTCGCGCGCGCGCTCGCGAGTATAAAGTGGTAATGCGCTGGAGGGGACGGAGGCATTGCGGGAATAAAGAAAAAAAGGAGGATGCGGCGGGAGGGAGGGAGAGAGGGGGGGGAAAAGGAGCGAAACGAAGCGAAACGAAACGGGACGTCGCTGCCGCTGCTGCCGCTGCCGCCAAGCAGCACCGTGGGTGGCGACGAGAGCCGAGCTCGGAAGAGGAACAGTAAGACTTGCCGATCCACTTTTCGCGCAAACCAAAGCGAGCCTGGTTTTTGCTAGGCGCGGAGAGGAGACAGTCTTATCGACTAATTTCATGTGTCAATCCCGATTCTGCTTTTTTTTATTGAGATCGTTCTGGAAACGGTTGATTTTTGTTTTTTTTTTTCAAGTAAACCTTAGAAATTTGATAAGATTATAACGTGCAATATCTTTAAACTTTTTTTTGGCGTCTTGTCTGCAAAATTTAATAGATTCTAGCTACAAGCTTAAGTTGAGTTTAAGGGAAAGGCTGTAATACATTTTATTCTTTATCATCAGTTTAGTTAGCTGGTATATTCATGAAGATAGGGGCTTCTTTCTTCAGATGATTTATTTATATTAATATCGTGGAAAAAAGTCCCTCGAATTCATCAATTCTTTTATCATCAATACAAATGCTTGCAATATTTTCAATTTAAAAAGCCAGCCTTACAGTCCACATGAATTTTTCATTGCTCGAAAAAAAAGAAAAAAAAAACGAATTTCAGGCCATCGAGGCACCGCGTCAAAAGCATAAATAAAACTTATAATTGAAATAATCCGGCCGCGAGGTTGTAAAAACCAAGTCAATTAATTTTCAATTTGAAAAAATCCAGCGTCGTTGCCCGTCTCTGAAATTAAAATTTTTTTCGCGCGATCGCGCATGCGCGCGCGCGCTCACGCAGCTTCTCGCTCTCGCACATATCCATCAGGCGACGGAGTTCGGCTTTTTTACGATTCGACGCAAGCGCACATCATCCTCTCGAGAGACGAAGAGCAATAAGGAAGGAGACTTTCACGTGGTTACTGATCGATCGAAATCAATTACCGGGCAGATACTAATTACGGCTAATTGAGGGTTATTTCGGACGGTGTTTCGGCGCGCCGCCGTGTGATTTCGCGCCCGCCAACCGCACCGCTTCGAATCGGCTTATTATTATATATATACTCGTAATAATTACATCAAGCCGGGGAGTGTGCCCGCCTCTCTTTCACTCCCGCGCCGATATTATTCTCTCGGCCGGAGAGCGTTTTTCGGCACCTGCCGCCGCCGCCGCCGCCGCCGCTCTCTCGCCGAGGATCGTAAATTAAATACGGACGTTCGATATTATACGTCTGCTAAGTATTCCGGCGAATAATCGCTCCGCGGCGCGGAGCTGCCAGCCCGGGCTTTTTGCGCGAGTTTCTCGAATTTCGATTAACCGCTCGATTTGCGCCGATTATTCATGCCTTTTGGACTTTATCGCCTTTTCTCTGCCCCAGTTTAATCGCGATATTCTGCCTTTTGTTTTTTTTTTCTTCGCCTTTTATCATCGGCCGTTCGGGAATGAAAATCCGTCGCCGATTTTATTTATACTTTATTGGGACGACGAGGAGGGGTTTCATGATTCATTAAAAAGAGTAATGGATTTACTTAGTATGCGCGAAGGCAGTTGTAATAAATATTTTTATAAATAGCAATGAAAAACCGTAGTTTCTCTCTTCGGTAATTCATTTGTTTATTTATTACACGAAAGGGAATGTATACTCTGCCTTTAAAATTCAAATCCATAATAGACTTTTTGATAATGAAGATTTGTGGCTCGAAAAAAAAACTCTCCATACCCTTTTTACAGAGGAGCAACTCGTATAAAAATTCTTAACATCTTCCTCTCTCACTCGCCTTTTAATCCAACAATTGATCGTAGCTTGAGAACGATTGCACCTGACAAAGAAACCAAATTTTCTCCCACAATCGAACCCTTCGATCCCCGCAAGCCAACCAAATAAAGATTTTCTTCCGCGGCATTACTCCCACACCGCCTCGTGTTCCCCGCCATAAACCACCCATCCTCCGTGACGTCAGAGCGCCGCAGGTTGCATTTTCATCCCGGTGGGCCTTGCTCGCCCCCCCCCCTCCACTCCTCCTACCGCCTTACGCGCAAGGCCCAATGACGCAACGGCTCGCGAGCGCTCGGGAATAATGCGATTAACGCGTGATAGACAGATTTATGGCTGCTTATGGGATTTAAACTCAACAGGTTGAGCTCGGAGGCACCTCGTAAAGATCGCTCCTTTTTTCTCGTCCGCAGGGACGCGGCTGAAAATATTCGGATATCTCGGCGGATATATCTGGCCGAGCAGGTAGCAGCGGCAGAGGCATCAGCGGCAGCCTCGGCCTCAGGTGAGAAAGGCACGTACACGGACGCGGCTGCACACGTGGAAATCGGGGGATTTCGGGGAGGATGATCTACGAGTTTATATTTGTCTTTTGAGGGAAATAAGAAAGAGGCGACGTGTCCTCAAATATTTACCGAGGATATACGAGACAGTGGGCGAGGTGTAAAACGAATTAAAAATGCCCGTCGAGGCCCGCGAGTTTTTGAGAAAATAAGGCGTTATTTATGGGGTACTTATTTCGAACTTCTCTCTCCCGCGAGAGAGAGAGAGAGTCTGGAGATTTTTTAATTTCTCACAAAGCTTTTATTGAATTTATATATCCCGTCTAGGCCGATATTGCGCTTATGCTCGTAAACACTTTTTTGATGACTCATTTTACAGTTATTTTATCGGCGCGTGGAATAATATACATTTCCTTAAATGTTTGCTTCAGATCCCAAAGTTAAAAATTTGCGAATGTACGAACTGGCAGACACGCTGCAAATCAACGTGCCGCGTTTGTTTTATTGCCGAAAACAAGCTCTTCGGAGATGAATGCTTTTTATTGTCGATTTTACATTTTGATTAAATTCGTAATCATAAATTTAATGTACACACTTTATTGAATTTAGATAAAAATTTTTACTAACAAGATATATAATATGATCTATAATGAATCTACGATTTGCTCGCGTAATTTTTCAACTGAACAATAAATTTAATTAAGAAGAATCCCGTCCAAGAATTTTCACACCATCCAGAGTGAAAAATGGACGTTCTCTCAGCACACAAAAAATATTTACACACACTCGGATTATTTACGCCCATCGTGGAAAGACACACAAAGGAAGGAAATCACGTCACAAGCTCTAAACCAGAGAGAAGCGAGAGAGAGAGAGAGAGAGAGCACATCGAAAAAGAAGCATCACGAATAAGAAGAAGCGCAGAAGAAGAAGTAGTCTCACGAGTGGGAGTCGGTGCGCCACCCCCTTTTTTATTATTTACTCCTTCGCCTCGTCCCCTCTCACTTCCTCCCGCACAAAAGGCCTTGCGGGTTTCCTCTTGAATGGCAACAAAGCGGCCCAGATTTATGGCCCGGACTTTCAACAAAACTGTCAATGCAGCCACCCTCGCTCACGGCGCACGCGCGGACGTCGAGACGTGCCCTTGCCTCTCACGGCCTTTTTTCGTGACCTAATCCACACACACACACCCCCCCGCCGGAGGAGAGTCCTCTATACCTGGAGGTGGCCTACCTGCCTGCCTGACCGACTTCGGGGACCCGGAAAACTGGAACGAATCTGACGGAGGTCGGAGGGAAAACTGCGGGGCCAACCCTTCCTTTTTTTTTTTATGGGAAAGTCGTAAAGTCTCGTGGCCGTTTGTTGGAGAAACATTTTACCGAGCTTCTTTAGTGTTGTGTCAACTTTTTTCAGGAGGTATTTATGAACGCTGCCTTTTTTAGTTTCGTTAATAAAAAAAAAAAAAAGAACTTTGGCCGAGAATTTAAAAAGATACACTTCGGGGAAAGAGGTGCGTTTTATTTCGTCGAGCTTGAAAAAAGTTTCGAATGCGGTTTTTTTATACATTGTGCAAGGACGATATTTGCCTTTTCGACAGTTTTATTTATATACGGAGTAAATCTTTCACGGGAAAAATAAAGCGATCCAATGCGTGAAGTAAAAATTCTTCTTCGCACACTCGTATAAACTGAAATTTTTCACGCCACGTGAAAATGCGTCCATTGTGGAAACGCTAAATAAATTTTTAAAATATTTGAAAAATTTATTTAGCGTTGTTGTTACTTGGAAATTTGAGAGTTAAACCTGAAAGTCAGCTATAAACAGATCTTTGACCCTTGAAAGCTATAGCAATCATACGGTCAACTGCTCTCGTCACTCTTGAATGGGCGAAAGTCAAAAATTGTTAAATGAAGCAAAAGAGACGCCGGTCGAAGCCCACTGATCCGCACTAAGTACCCGGACTCACCGCGGCGTAAACCACTTTTCCTGTCAAATAACGACGCCAATTACTTTAGCCCGATAATCCGAAAAACACACGGCTCGCTCGTCCAATTTCCCCCATTAAAATCACCTTAGCAGACGGCTAATCCAGCTGTCCCTCTCTCTCTCTCTCTCTTCATCGATCCGAGCGGCGCGCGGTCGAAAAACCGGGCTCCGGAGGGAGGCTAAAAACACTCTCACCTCGGGGGACTGACTTCGGGCAGCTCATTGTCGAGGCGCCCGCTGTGCGACGTCGAGTCGTGCGGTTTGGGCCGGACAAAAACCACCCCTCGATTCGTCATGCGCGCCCCTAAAAAAAAAAAGAGCGACTGTCTGTGGAGCAGGTCGAAAGGCTGCTCCAGAGACACACAGAGAGCGAGTGAGAGAGAGAGCGTTCGATTTCTCCGCTGTCCGACGAGGCCAAACATCCTTTTCAGCGGATAAATGACGCTGGCTCCATTCAGTAACGAACCGTTAACTCGACGCTAAATGGGGAGGAAGGCCGGGGATTATAATGCCCGCAGACGTGATTTTTTAGCGGGAGTTTCTCGCTTCGTCGCTTTCGAGGCGTGAGCTTTGTTGCGGCGTCCGTATCTCTTTTTCGAGAGCGCCGGATATAAAAAAAAGGGGGTTGCGCAATTTCGAATCGCAGCTTTGATTTATCGCGCCTGCGGTTTGGGAGCCTTTGTCGCGGCTCGGGTGCTGATTATTGTTTCGAGGCTGCCTGCGCTTTCGCCCGGCGAGGAAGTCGCGTTATACGAGTCGCGGGAAGGGGGGAGGGGGGGGACGAGTTAGCGTTTGAATTTATCAAACGGTTTTAGTGTTGACGTAAAAAATGAAGTGATTGCCCGTTGATGATGCGTTGAGCGATCAATATTTTGACAGGAGTTGGGAGAAATTAATTGATTTTTTTAGGCCTTCGAGCAAACACTACTATATATACCTTTTCAAAGGATTGAAATTTTAATAAATTCTTGGTTTGTACATATAATTTCTTGAAAAATTTTATTCGATTTTCGTATCCTTCTTATTTTTAGATATTTTATCAGTCTAATCAAAACCTTAAAAAGTTAATTGCTATAAAGTCGTGAAAAATATTTTGACAACACCAACGCTTAGTAGGCCCTATTTTCCCTAAACATCCGTACTAACGACGAAAATCATCCTTCCCTGAACTTGGGACAATGCCTCAATTCAGCTTTCCCAAGCATCTCAGCAGCGGATCTCCTCGCTCCATCGTCCCGTACAACTGCGCTTCCCCGAATCTCGCAAAGGCCAATAACAAGGATGCGTCCGCGACGCGACAATGCTCTCTCCGGGCAGTTTTTCCTGAGGGCGTTAATTGGCCGTTGAGCGTCGACTGTCGACGTGCGCCCGGATTCCGGGAAGATAAATTTTCCCGAACGGGGGCCTCCGCCGCTCCGGTGGTCGCCTCTTTGCTCCTCTCTCGCGAGGTCCTTTCACGGCGCGTTAGCTCTCCTTCTTCCTTCTCCGGAGAGAGAGAGAGAGAGGGGCGAGGTCACACCTCGACAGGTAACAGATACAGACAACAATCTCTGGGCGTGTCGTCCTCGTTTTCCGCCGATTCCACGGCGAATCACGACCGCTGAAAGGAAAAAATAGCCGCGCCACGCCTAAAGGAATCGACGGCCGCCGAGGGGGTAATGAGAGCCTCTCCCGACGGGTTATGGATTGCACGCTTTGTTGGCCGATCGTTAAAGTCGGAGGTGGTATGGGGGTAATAATGACGGAATTTTGGCGGAGGACCGTTAATAATTTATAAAGTTATTGCCGCCGCGGAGGATTTCGGCCTTTCGTTCGGGGCGGGTTAAGGAGTGTAATTCGTTGTCATTGAACCCGGGGGAAATGGGGCTTTGGGCGTCGTTTAAAACAATATAATTAAATTTTATAGATTTATTTTGAAAAAAAAGCAGCTCTGTTAAGGAGGTTAAAGAGTTTTTAACCAGTTTTGTAAGGTAGCATACGGATAATATACTCTTCTTTCGATCGCGATTAAAAAACTGTAATTTTATATTAATATTACTTACTTACAGTAGCCGACAGTTATAACTTTGAGTATATTTTTTTTATATCCTGAAAATGATTAACCAAAATTGGCTAATTCGCGATTACCAGAAACATTCCTAATACTAAATCGGTCGATTTCCTATATTAGCAATCGACGCGCTTCCGTTTAAAATCCAATCGAGCGTTGCGCAAATCCCGCCTTTTCCATCAGCATAATCAACCCAGCAGCCGCGCGCAAACACCATTTCGATATATATTCTTAACCGCGCGCCGATGGCGCAATTACGCGGGGCGGCCTCGTAAAGCCGGCGTCCGTCATTTTTCGCGGGCCCGCAATCTTGGATTTCGGGATATAGATCCCACTCGTAAAAGGCTTTATTCAATTAAGCGTCGCGTTTATTATCGCGCGCGGCCCGTTTGGAGCGACGCCGATTTTATGGTCTCTCGCCCCGAGCGCAGTCATTTGCATCGTTATGCGAAAGGCTTCTGTGCGTCGGCGGCGGCGGCGGCGGCGGCTTCTTCTCTTTTTTAATGAGATAAGTGTGAAAACGTAATTAAAATCGGCAGGTTAGGAGAGAGAGAGCTGTGCTGTAAACGGCGACGGGGGGGAGCCTGTTTTTGTGATTTAAGGACCGCTGTAAAGTGTGCTGATTGGGTTTTACATTTTTATTGATGATTTGCCGAGTTACGAATGGGGATTTTATTTAAATTTATTATTTTACGACTGCTGATTGAGAAAAATGAATGTAAGTACATGCAGTACGTACACTTATTAAGAATTCATTTTTTACAAACCCGTACGCGTAAAAGTTCAGTTATCGTAAGAAATTCAATTTTGAAAAATGCTGAAATAAAATCTTTAATGGTTATTGAACTGAACGTAACCCAGATATAATTTTAAAAGAAACTTTAATTTACACATTATTGTGAAATTCATCGAACTGATTTTACGGTAAAGGTACTGAATATAAAAGATCCGCTAGAACTCCAGCCAAAAGACGCCTCAAAAGTCCGCACAACGTGCCTCGAGCGCGCAGAATAAATAAAGCATCTCAGCCCGGTCGTAATCAACGCAGTGATCCCTCCCAAACTGAAAGCGGTATATATACTTCCTACGAAAAAAACGGGCAGATAAAAAGGGGTGCAGTGGCTCTGGATTCCATCCAATTCAATTAACATTTTACATCTCCTCCCCTGCGAAACTCGCACGTATACACGGCTCTCCGGGCTTGCCAATTTTTATACGTTCCCGGCGCGCGGCGTCTTATCTTGTCTTAGTTTAAAAGGGGACTTGGACCGCGAATTTATAAGCGCGCCGACTGTAAGGCCAGGTCCGCAGTGTGCACGCCGGCGAGACTCTCCGCTCCCGGCGAAGTCTCCTCTCTCGCGCCGAGAGCCGTCCAATTTCGCGCGAGGGTTTTCTTCCGCGCGAGAACTGTATGTGAATGGGGGGGGCCGGAGCGAGCCCGGAATTCGAATGTTCGACGTTTCCCCCGAACGATATCGGGGGAGAGAGCTCTGTGTTAAAGACGGGCGTATCCTTGAAAATTTCAGAGGGCTCTCGATAGTTCCGCTTTTGGAACCTGAGTAATGGATTGATTTTTCCTTTAAAAATTAATGCGGGAGTAAAGAGGGCTTAAACGGAGAAGAAGTTTCAGTAAAAATTACTATACTGTTTAGAATAGAGAGCACAGACGGCCAAAACTCAAAGAATTCCCATACTTTTTAGTAAATTTTAGAAATTAAGTTTAGTAATTCTTATTGAAATATTTGTAATTTTTACTGAAACATTTCTCGCCGTGTACAGTTTTGCAGTTTAAAAAGATAAATTTATCATCTTTGCTCGTTTACCCGTGTAAAATTAAAAAAAAAAAAAAAATCACTTCATCGATCAGTCTAACAATCTGGCGAAAATCTCCATTTCCAAACAGCAGCTGTAACCGGTAAATCCGAACAACAAATTCGTAGACTCGAGCCGAGCAGAATTACAGCATTCAACGGAGAGAACACATTCCAGCGTGCTGCGCGCACGCAAACGTAGAGAGAGAGAGAGAGAGAAAGCCGTCGAATCGAACGCGCGCGGATTAGGCTCGCTCGCATCCGCAATTTGTGCTCTGCGCCAAGAAGCAACGAACTCGGTTAGGAACGCCGGCACGCGAGATACCGCAGCCGAGATAAGCCGGAAATCACGGGCGAATCAACATATCGAGGGCTCTCGCGAGAGGTAAATTCGAGCCGCGCGCGCCGGATAACCATCTCTAATTCGAATCAATTCGTATTTAAAGCAAACGGCCCGATAACAACACTTGCGGGGGCCCCCGATCCGCAGCCCGGATATCGGCCTGTCATTTTCGAGCGCGGACCGGCAGCCAAGCGGCGCCGGAGAGCCGCAATTATTAGATTAGCCCGGCGTAATTCGGGTATAATTAGTCAAAAGTGCGCGGGGGTGGGTAATTGATCGCTGATTTCGAAACGTTGGCCTGGATTGGCTTCGCTGATTCTCGCGGACCGGCTGCTCCTGCTTATGGGATCCGTTTATTCTTTTCGCTATTCGAATTTTTTCCAAGCTTTGCAACTACTTGCAATCTTCTCCTCCGTTACCTAAGCCCTAAAATTCCAAAGGCCATTTTCCAACAAAAAAAAAAAAAAAATCTGGCGTTCCTAAAAAGAAAACAATCCCGCGCAAAAAGCTTAAACTCGCCGCAACGGCAGCATCAACAGCAGCAGCAACAGCAGCAACGCGCGCCTCACACGACGAAGCAGCGGCAGCGGCAGCGGCAGCGGCGGTGGCGGCGACCTACGCACGAGCGGCCTTTTTTTTCCCCGACGCGGAACTCTCGCGCCGTCATTACCATCGGCTTATAATCGCGGCTTGCGAGAGACTCTTCCGCTGGCAGCGCGGCGCGGACGTGAAATTAGCCCGGCAACTATCCATTATATCCGCAAATTGATTTCTTAGCGCGATGCCGCCGCCGCCGCCGCCGCCGCGCGGGAGCCTTCGGCTTCCTTTTTCTCTCTCCCTCCCCGAGATTAAGCGCCGAAGGAGGGGCGAATTAATCATTTTTATCAGCGAATTATGCCAGGAGTACGTGATATCTCGCCGAGCTTTTACCCGTTTTCTTTTCCTTCCCGCGCCGGCGCTCACTTGGCCGAGGAGGCTTGTAGTTTTTTGCCCGACTTTACCGACTCTCTCGGTCGGAAAAGAATTCTTTCGGAATTACGTAATAAAATCTAAGTGCCTAATCTCAGCTGAACGGGGCTATCTTTCGACGATGGGTATACGTATTCTAAAATTTAATTTAAACCGGCGAGCTACGAAAGAAAATCGTAAAATAATATAGATATTGTTTATTAACAGCGCCGTAGAACGCTTTTTCAATAATTATTATGTAAAGTAAGAACGGAATTCAGTAGTTTCTCAAAAAATGCCGATACGTCGCCGGTTCAGCCGGCTCGGCTCAAAAACACCTCCGACACCTTCGCATCTTCAGGCCGCTCACGCCGCTCGTCGAAGAAGCCGAGGCGGCTCCAAGCCTCGGCAGTGGACCGCCGCCGCCGCCGACAAAGCCGAAGATTTCCCGGCTAATTACTGGGAGACTAATTGAATGCCGGGCCCCTCCGCCTCCTACTTCGTATTTTATCCTCGTGAGCGTCGTCTCGTCCTCTCGCGCGCGAGCGGCTCTCTCCCCCCTCGTCCTCCCTCCGTCTCATTCATATTCATGCAGTGGTAATAGTCTCGCAGGCTCGAGCCGCCGCGCCGCCAGGCATTACTGCACACTTCTTGCTCGCGTTCGCGCCACCGCAGCAGCCCCCGTAACGGATCCCCCCCCCCCCCCCCCCCCCCCCCCCCCCCCCCCCCTAAGTAAATGAATCGCCGCTTCCCGTCGCCGCGGAGTGTCTCAGCCCGTCGACAAACTTCTCGCATTAACGGCCCCGAATCCGCATCGACTCTTAATCCCCGGCGGCGCCTCGGAGCCACGGCGAAAAAAAGCCGCTTAATTAGGGGTTTCCTTAACACATTCACGCTCGGCCGTCATCAATCACCGCGCTCTCGGCTCTCTCTCTCGAGCGGCGATTTTCCCGCTCGTCCATCAAAAACCTCCGCGCGCAAAAATTCGGAGAAGGGCGATCGGAGAGGTATACGGGCGGGGCCCCAAATATTTTCACAGCCACGCGACGCGCCCATTGTGCGCGCCTGTCTCTCCCTCTTTTTACGCGGATTACCAGAGACGATTCTCGAAAAGCGATACACAAACGTGAGCGCCGTCACCTGCCGCCGCCGGCGTACGCGTTGGACCGAATTTTCCACCTTTCGATCGGATTAGGACACGGCCTTCGCTCTCTCTCTCGAATTTTCTGCTTTCTCGCGTTTGTTCGCTATCCGGACGATCGACTGCGGGCAGAGACAATGGGAACGGGAAGATGCGATCTTTGGTAATTGCGTGTTTTTTCAGGTGTGGGCCCCCGAGTTCATTTGCATATTCGAATGTCTTTATGGGTGGAGTATTAGGTTTACCTGCTGATTTTCTGGTTTAGATACTTGGTTTGGAATAATAATTAATGAATGCATTGATTTGCATAAAAGGTGTTGGCTTTTAAACAGCTGTAAATGTCTAAATTATCGTTCAAAGTCATCGTTTGCTCTTGTCGTTTTTTTAGTAACACAATCTCATTGACCTTTAAAAAGTCCAACTAATTTTTCAAATCAGTCATTTTTTTACTCTTAAAAATGTTTAAACCTATCTACTCTTTAATCAATAAGAGGTAGGCAAGTATCCTCTTAAACCATAAAATTTAAATATCGATAATATTATTATGTAAATGTTACACTTTAATGGAAAAACTCTTTTGTCTCCGCTTTTCCGCTCAGAGTTTGATTGATACCAAAGGGTTAATAGCAGCACTCGAACCTCAAAAATAATTTCCAGGCTCTCGTTCCCGAGAAACACCTATTAATTTTAGCAAAATCTTGATTCGAATCAAACAAACTTCCTAGAACATGACGCACCGGCCAATGGTTCCTATATTCCCCCGTCTCCTCGTTAAATCTAAATGGAAAATCTAATATGCGTTATACCGCAGTCATAAGCTCCGGAGGAAAGCCGGGGGGATCATTTCTTTTTATTTTTTTTGATCGATGCACCGCTCTCCGGTTAGGCGTAAGTGGACACTTTGTATCGACTGTCAAACACTTTTTTCCAGCCGGAGATTTGATCGATCGCCGGCTCGAAAATTTCGATCGCGGCCGCAGCAGGTAGTAGTGGTAGCAGTCGCGGTGGTAGCTCCAGCTCCCAGCGGGGATCGCCTGTAATCCATCCTCGACTTGTGATTTTTGGATTACGAAATGTGTATCCCCTTCTACGAATTATCTCCGCGCGCAGGACAAATCGCCTTTTATTTTTCAAGAGGAGAAATCTGCATCGGAGCTTTTTTTCTTTTTTTAATTGAGGTGAGCATAGAGTCAATATTTTCGGGAACTTGATCGACCGAGAGTCCGGTGATTTGTCTGCAATTTTTCACAGCCGGAGGATATATTTTATTCGGCGAACGAGAGATGACAAATGGCTTCCTTGGGAGGAACTTTGCTTTGGATTGTAAGTCAGAGAGACAAGTATTGAGTTACGGAATTTGGAAAATTTTATTTATTCTTCCATTTGTTTGTTAAATAAAATTGTCAAATAACTAGTCAGATTCACATGTCTAATCCAACTCGCAGAATTCCGCGAGCGCCTAGAATTCCATCGAAATAATTCAGCAGCAATAAAAGCCAGCAGCTCGGTCTCGGTAAAATTCGCGAAAGCACCTCGAAGACGACGGCGAACTCTCCCGAGAATCGTGCGCTCCTCTCTCTTCTCCGGGCTCCGCTCTCTCTCTCTCCCTCTCTCTCTTACAAAGGGATCGATATCCCGGCGGGGATAAAGCCCGTAATCCCGGCGGCATCTGCGGACCACCTGCAGTCTCTCTCTCTCTCTCTCTCGCGCGCGCGCGCGCGCGCAGGTTTTCGCCGCCGAGCACAATGCGCGAGACCGCCGCCGGCAAATATTTGGACAGCGCCGCACGGCTTTTTCCCCCATTGTCGCTTCGCGATCGAGGCGCACAGAAGCGAGAGAGAGCCGCCAGTTTTGCGCTGATGATGCGCGAGAACCGCAGTCAATGAGCCGGCTGATTGATCGCTGACTGACGAAGGTCCTGGGGTGAAGACGAGCTGCAATTCGGCTCGCCGGTTGACAGTTTCGGGCGGCGTACTATAACAATTTTGTGAAAAAAAAAAAGCACCGGGGAATAGAGGAGATAGCCTCGTAATTGAAAGCGTCTTTAACGCGTTGGGATATTAGCGGTCGAATGAATAAAAGGATGCTTAACTTTATTTTCATTTAATTAAACGGTACAATCCAATTAATTTAGCATACAATACCGATCGGAAGAGTAAACGGGGTACACCCCGATCCGCTCGCGGCCACTTAAAAGAGAGAATAAAATTTTCATACACCGCGCGGCACTTGGCATTAACTTAAGCGAAAGCTTCCCTCGAAGCGCGGCACCTCCCCCAATTTCATTTAAATTTCAAAAGCAAAAATTTAATAAACGCTCTCTCTCTCTCTCTCTCTCTCTCTCTCTCTCTCTCTCTCTCGGGCAACGCAAGAGAAAGAGAGAGAGAGAGAGAGAGAGAGGCCCTTCGCTGCCTCATTAATTACGAAAATTGAAACGATTCCGGGGCATGGCGTGCGGCTCGCGCGTTAGTACGCTCAAGACGGCGCGCGTGCGCGAGGCGAAATTAATAGGCGCGCTCTGCCCGGGCTAATTCGCGCCAATTCCGAGTGTTTAGCCCCGCGCCTGCCGCGCAAAATTGTATGATCGACGCCCGAAAACGCCCCCTCCGCCGAGGAGGGGATGGAGGATTCGATTATTAGGGGAGGGGTATATATCAGGATCGATTGGAGGGTGGGCATGCAGATTTTCGCTTTTGGTGAAAGTTTCTTCAACGAAGAGTCGCCCTTTATCATCGGCCTCAGTCCGTATAGCTCAGACTTTCGCGGCAAAGAGTCCCGGCTTATCTCCTCGCGAACAAAGCAGCTGCTACGTATATAGCTGCTCCCTCACGCGATTCGCGCCGGGAGTGAGAGATCTCGGGGCGCTCGTTGCGGAAAGTCGCTCTTAGCCCGGCAATTAATCAATCGCGCGCCGAAGGAATTCCGTTTCGCGCCCCTTCCACGCAGGAAGCACGAGCAATTGACCTGTCGCGAGGAGACAATGCAACACGGCCGCCCAAGTCCGCCTGCAATCCCGGCCAATTTGAGAGAGAGAGAGAGAGAGAGAGAGAGAGAGAGCTCTGGCTCCGGGCGAGACTTGCGAGAGAGAGAGAGCCTTTGTCCTGTCGAAAATCGGACGAGTCGTGCGCCGGTAATTGATTTCGCGCTACGCGCCCCCGTCGGGCATTGTCTTTTCTGTTGGTTTTGCGTGCGCAGCTCCTCGAGAGAGGTGAGCTGCCG
The DNA here is from genome assembly GCA_900474385.1 of Ormyrus pomaceus. Classification (NCBI taxonomy): domain Eukaryota; kingdom Metazoa; phylum Arthropoda; class Insecta; order Hymenoptera; family Ormyridae; genus Ormyrus; species Ormyrus pomaceus. The sequence continues at coordinate 17,790 of UCOM01001763.1, forward strand.
CTTGCGAAAGAATCGTTTTCACTGCTGTCTAGCAGCGGCGTGTCAAAAGTACTTATTTGTACACAAATTTTTCTCCCTCTTGCGATTGACAGCGAATTTCGTTGAATATCCTTCGTGAAAAATAAAGAGGCAACATTGAATTTTATATAAGATAGTTCCCGTTATCCTTCTCCATCGCTGGGCAATTCCTCAAAGGCGACGATTTTAAACGAAGCTCTCGCCTCTCGGGAATATTCAAAGAGTTTTAAGCGTAACTCGGCGGCTATAAACTTAACAGACTATTATTTATCAAAACAGTTTGCAGCGCATTTATCCGCGTATCTCTCCGCGGCTCGCCAACCGGCAATTTCGAAAAAAAAACCGCCTCTAAAGACACGCTTCCAAGTTTCCATTAAATATTCCGAAAGCTACGGGCCCGCGGCACTCAGCGACATAAAAGTGAGTTGTCCGAAGGCCTCGCCTGCATTTTTCTCTCCCCCACCCCTCCCTCTCTCTTAATTAGGCGTTGAACTCGGAGGTGAAACGTTCCGAACAAAACGAAAGATACTCGAACCGGTACGTAAATTACAGGTGGTAAAGAGAGAGAGAGAGAGAGAGAGGGGCTCCCGGCAATTAGCTCGAAGGAATGCCCCAATTCCTTCAAAGTACCCCCGTCGATGTTATCGCCGGTGGATTTTCTTCCCACCTTGGAAACGCGAGCGAGCGCGCGCGCAGATTCGTATCGCTAAGGCGAAACGATCGCTTTCCTAACAAATTTCGCTCGCCGCCGCGTTTTAGCCGCGTTCATTTGAATTTTTAACCGACAATTTGTCGAGAGAGCGATTGCGCGAATTATTTGCACTGCGGACTCGAGGGGGGGCCGCGGGCGGGACGAATTGTTATTTAAATGTATGCGGAATTCGTTCGGGGCCAAGGAGTCGAGGAGTGATACGTCTTTATTACGGCGAAAATTCTCACAGTTGTTTGATCGTAAAATCGCGCAAGTAAACGGACGAAAGATCACTTACGCTCTAACCTCGTGATATCCGTTTCCTTATATTTTATAATATTTCAGCGCAGTTCGCGGCGCAGATTGGACAATTTATATAAAATCGATACATCAGAATGCAGCGTATCGCGGCCGATTTGAAAATCCGATATAGGAAAGGAATGTTTCGCATCTCCGGCCGGAACTCGCTCTTTCCCATTGTTGGCAGAAAAATCCATTTAAATTGTTAAACGTACATATCGATAGAGCAAAAAGGCTCGATTAGCCCGAGAGCCGTTGGAATATCGCGAGAGTCTCTCTCCCGCAGCATAAAGTCATAAAACGATTCGCATTTAATCTATCCATCAGGCCGCGGCCGCGTCCGAAAATAAATCTCCCCTCGCTCTCTCGGGGCAGTACTCCGGGCTCTCTCTCCCTCTCTCTCTCTCTCGGCTCGGTCCGCGTTCAAAAGCCGCTCATTGATCCATAAACGATCATGCTAATCGAGCCCTCTCCCTCTCTCTCTCTCTCTCACTCGCTGGCCGGTCGCTCTCGATCGAGGCGCTCGATCGGGCCGCTCGTAAATAGTCGGGCGGCTCCGGAGAAAGGGGCCTTAAGACGACAGGCTCGATCGGCGGCGGCCGATTTCGCCGGGGCAAAGAGGTGCATGCGCGCGCGCGCGCTCGGGCCCAGGCGCGATGATATATCCCCCGTCGATAGGCATCGCCGAGGTGTCCCGAGATATCGGCTACGTGAAAACCGCGGGGCGGATGTGTCGGAGGTAATTGAGGCCCGGGGTCGCCGGGGTCAGCCGCGCGGCGCACCGGAGTCACGAGTCACGAGAGAGAGAGAGAGAGCGAGAGAGCGCAGGAACAATGCTCTTTCTTTATTCTCGCCTCCGAGCGAGCTTCAAAGGAGCGCCTGACCTTTGTGCGACGCGCAAGTGTCGTTGCACCGCTTCGAGAGAGAGAGAGGAGGCTCTGATTAGGAGGACGGATGTCCTCAACGGGGCCAGCCGCTTTTGTCCTCGTCCACGGGGAAGTGCATTCCCGCGCGTACGATCGGGATACGCGGTGGGCTGGCTTCTTTTTCAATCGCGAATAAGACTCTTCGAGGGAGCTAAAAAAAACTTTTTCTCAATCCCCCTGAAACACGGACGCGGCAAAATTTGTCAAAGCCACAAGCACTTACAAATCCCCCGGCGGAAATCCCAAGCGCATTCACATATCACTTTTGACTTCCCTTCCGCCCGGCGTCTCTTCCCGGCGCGGCATCCCTCTCTCTCTCTCTCTCTCGCGTTATTAGATTTGATCCTTGGCTCAGATTAACATTGGAACAAACGTTATTTATGAGGCGCCCGGTCATTACGGGGCTCCGTCTCTCGGCGCGCGCTCGCGATGACCCACGATATTCTTCGCGCGTGCACAGTCGGAGAAACTTGCGCGCGCGTGCGCGCGTTTAATCGCGCCATTAAGCGCCGATTTTTCATTAAACGACTCTCCGCGAATTAACGATAATTTAAGAGGGACGCTTCGAGCCATCCATTAACCCAAGAGCTCTCCTGAGTTAGGTTGACGCTGTAAATACGCCGGCGCTCGCCCGGGCATTTTTCTCGGGCGCGGATAGATGAGCCGCCGTGATAGATTGAATTTCTGATTGCGGAATTTTCGAATTTTAAAGCTCCGCGACTGCTCGGCGATGATTTATGCTTTGCCGCGTTTTGCAAAAAATTCGTGGAGGCCTTATTTATTTATATAAAAGCCCCGGCTGAAAGTCCCGAGATTGATCTCGCTCGCTTTTCGAGATTGCCGCTAATTCAGCAATGCGATTGAATTTATTCTCGTCCCGAGGCAGGGCCTCCAATTAAATTCGAATTGTTGGCGATAAATTTTTGATTTTTTTTTTTCCGAGCAACAGCTCAATACAGCTTAACTGTCATCGGGGGCACGAAGCTTGTAAACTCGAGTAACGTATATATAATATAAAAGCTCGAAATCGGCCTCGGCGCCGCGCGGAGCAGTGGGAAAGAAGTGCAGCATCGGTACATAGCAGGAGGGGGAGATCTCCCACGCCACGAGTCGGCCGCCGGGGCAATCGAAGACAAATTAGCGTTGCGTGATGCGCGTTGATCCTCCGATAGCGGAACATCGGACACGGTACGTAAGCATCGTTGCCCCGGCGCATTCCCGACACGATGTACAACAGTGTCCCTTTCTCCTCTGCCGTTATGCCGCCGCCGCCGCCGACGCCGTCGATATGAAGAGAAAGAGAGAGAGAGGGTGACACGGCATCCCCCGGACGAACCGCAGCTCGGAATTTCTGGCGCATTTTTCGCTCGCTTTTCCCACGAGCCGAGGAAACACCGTAGCGCGTAATTGCCGCGATTAGATTCTTTTTTCTTCTTTTTTTCAACGATTCCGAGGGAGAACAATGAAGATCGGACGATGCGCCGGGGTTTGTGTATGCAAAACGCTCCGAACAAAGGCCCGAGAGAGCGAAGCGTCTCCTCGACGAGCTCGGCCGGCTGAGAGGTGTCAAAAAGTAACGGGATTATATGTGACTTCGGGAATTATTGATGACTCGGCAGCCACGGCTTTTTCCCCAAATCTGGTTAGAAGCAGGTACATAAGACGTCGATTATTGATGATTAAGGATCGTCGGGCTCCCGCGGAGTCGATAGGCGTGTCCGTACGATTCCCGGATGTCAGCAGGTACCTCGGACAATAGGCCAGGCATCGAAGGTTACTAAGGCTTGCTAAACAAGTGCGAAGGGATTAACGAGGATAAGTCGAGTTTTGTTCTGCAATATTTTTACAGTCGGGGCGGATTTAACTGTGTCTTTCCACGGAACGACGTTCGTCGTGGATAAATTGAAAAATTTACGAAAATTCTTCGGGTTCTTATTTGAAAACGTTTTACTTTTTTTTTTTTAATTTTGTTTACTTTTCTTTAGGGACCCCCTACGGCTAAGACCAACCAGCTAATATAATCCGACAGCTTAACGAATAATTTCTTAAAAAGTCAAACCTTTAATACAATAATCTCGTTTTTAGCGTTTCTAAAGAGCCCCGACCCTTCATACAAAACGAGTTCTTTAAGCATTGTCTACATGCCCCCTCAATTTAAAAAGACAGCTACCGAATTTATCGACTGACTCGAAAAACGGCAACTATCATAACCGCGGTGCTCTCGAAAGAAGGTCACCGCGAAAGCGAAGCCAGCTCGTAGACATTTCCACGGTTCGTCGACGGCGGCGGCGGCGGCGTCGGCGCATGCGCGGCCGCGGCAGTTGGGCTTATCGTCGCGTCCGCATCGGGCGGCTCTCGTCCTTCGCGGCGATCCGTCAAGAGGAGCCTTGGGCGTGTATTGCGGTAGCCCGGGCTTTAATGCCACGGCACTTAGAACGAAAGCGGGCCGCCAATTGCTTTTGGGTGCCGGCCAAGGCGGTGCCGACGCGCAACAATGACGAGGCCGAGGAAATATTAATGGCGGCCCCCGTCTCTCGAATCACTTAGGATCTGCGTGATGCGAAATTCGCCCGGCTGCTTATATAGTTAGCCCGGACAGGACAGCCGCGCGCGAGACACGCCACAAAAGAACGGGATATCCATTATGAGCCTAATGCCCGGCTAATTTTGGGAGAAAGCTGAGGTTTTTCGGACGCTTTGGGCGATGTGTCTTTTTTTTTTTTTTTTTTTTGAGCGGCGAGGCTCCTGCGGTTGCTCGGGCTTCGAGAATAGAGGGGGGTGATGATTAGCTTTTGGCTTAGACCGTTTGGGTAATCGTGGCTAATTTTTGGATTAAGCAGAGATCGAGTTTTATGTGTTGCCCTGAAATCGGAGAAAGCGGGAGTATTTTTATTTTTTTTTTACCTTTTTTTTACAGCCTAAAAGAAACTGCAATTAAGATAAAAAAAAACACGCTTTAAACGACGTCAAATTCAACGCGAAGAAACAAACGCACGGAATCTCCAAACAAAAAAACTACCGAGAGCCATTAGCATGGTAATCTCCCAATCGTCGCATCGAAGAAGCTGAAAGCTCCCTCAGCCAAAGCACACGAACTAGCGGCGCAACACGTCCCGTGCAGATGAGCGATAAAACTTTATCGAGCCTCCCGAAAAGCATCGATACCCGCGTTAATGCTCGCGAGTGATTAGGCCCCGACGAGAGAGAGAGAGAGAGAGAGAGACAGAGCGCTTGTCCGAAGTCGTCCTCCTCGCTTATCTGATCTCTCCGCTTGCGGCCGGTGGAGTAAGGACGGGCCCTAATCTCGGCGCGACGCCCACGCCGGAGAGAGCATATCGCCGCCGCCGCCGCCGCCTTGTTCGAGATCGTGTTCGCCGGGCTAGTATTACAAGCCGGACTACCGGCCGCAGCCTGCGATGCTGCGTGTACACGTGTCGGGAGGGCTCCTTGGCTGCTCGGAGCCCGGAGCTAAGGAGACGCCCGCGAATGGCTTTGTTTTTCGGGGGGAGAGAGAGAGAGAAAGAGAGAGATGTTGCTTGTCGGGATTTTCGGGAGATGCGAGTGTTGATTCGAGCTACGAATTCTTTGATGGTTTTTTTGGTGGGATTCGACAAGCTGGTAAAAAATGTTTTTTAATTCGTGTAATAAACTTTCAAGCGTTTGATAAAACTATAAAGGAACGAGCATTGCAATTATTCCGAATATTAAATAAAATGTGAATTCATTTGAATAACAACCTGGCAGTTATAAATTTTCGTTTAATTAATATAATATTGACCTAGATTACTCAATAAATTAAATCCAAAATTGTTCTATTTAAATAAAATTAATTTCGCATAAAATATTTTACATAATTCTGGAAAGATTAGATCTTTTATCTTCTTATTTCGCGGACGCGTTTGGTTTTGCTTCTCTTTTCATTATTTCACGTAGCAGTTTACACCTGGCAATTTAGCGGCTTATTATTAATGATCGAGGAAGTCCTAAGCGATTTTTAATTGTAGACTAAGCGCACGTATGCGGTTGCTGAAATTTCGCTTCACCTGCATTCTCGCGGTTTACCGGACTTTTTTATTTTTTCTTTTTTTGGCGTTTCTCCATTTTAGAAAGCCTGCAATTTTTATTCACTTACTTTATCAGCTATATAGTTTTGCAATTTTCTTAATTTCCTCCATATATATATTTTAATTATTAATTAACGGAGACGCAAAAAATTGAGCAGCTAAATTTTCATAAAAGTTCCGGAAGCCAGTCCTTTGTTAATACCGCGAGGGCCAATTTACATTGGAATAAAAAAAAAGACTGAAAAAAGGTTTCTGTAACAGGTGACTTTCACATCCTTCCGTCACTCAAGTCATATCCCACCTCGGCATCCTGCGGGCGCGCGAGGACACACGCGTCCACCAACTGACACCTCATTAATTGGCCGAAAACAATCATCCGAGGCGTCAAGATCAGTCCGGGGACTCGCGCCGAGCGCCGATGAAAAAGTCTCTCTCGCGCGCATGCGCGGCTGGACTCTAGGAGATCGTGACAGGTGTCCGGCAATTTTCGATTTTTCTCCCGTCTCTCTCTCTCTCTCTCTCACTCGCGGTGGCCCGCGCGCCGATTGCTTTCAATTCTCGCGGTAATTGAAAGAGATTAACGGTAATTGCGGCCCCGCGCGTGAGGGAATTACACGGCGCGCGGTAATTGGCCGCGCGGCGGCGGCGGCGGCGGCGGCTAGCTCTGCTTTCGGACGCACACTCGGAGGATATTTTTGAGCGAGTGTTTACCTTCGCGAGCGAGTGCTAAGGTTTTCAATTACCGGTCGCTAGGCTTATCGATCGCGGAGGGAAGGCGCACGCTTCCGACCGGTTAATGAGGGTTTTCAGGGGACGAGGGGGGTAATTAGGAGGGCCTGTGACGTGCGCGGTCATTTTTTTTCGGGACGAGTATCGGGGAAATTGAAAGTGAGCGGCAAATTGCTTTTGATCGGAAGAGAAATTGAGAGGACGCCGGGGTGATGAAAAATTGGAAATTCATTTTTGCTGGAAATTACTTCATCGGGGCATTTTAATTGGCTGAAAATGATTTTTTTTGTTGTCTTACAACGGTGTTTTAAGTCGAACGTAGGAATATATACTCTTCGATTAAATTATTATTAGAAAAACGGATAAAAAAAGGTGATTTAAATGAATATGTAAGTGAAAGTACAACTATAATTTTGATTGTCCCTTTTGCAACCTTTGGAAACTCAAGGCCGAAAATGTAGAATTTCTCAATCAGCCAACAAAAAATCATCGAAGCGTCAACTTCAAATTTATAATTTAACTCTTACATCCACTAATATTTTAACTTTTCTTAATTTACTTACAATTAATTGAAACAAAAATCAGCAATTTCTTGAAAAGTTTCAATATTCTTTTCACATAATACATTTGTATTGGTATGGTTTTGAGGAGAAAAGATTAGAACGTGTTTAATATATAATGTAGTGCGGCGAGGTGTTGCGATGCGCCTGGCACGCTGCTCGGGCGAAGACTGCCGAAATTATTAACTATAACTATTAGGCCAACTGTCAGAGGGCGCGTCAAACTATATAAAGAAATGCCGTAAGATGACGGTCACGCAACAACATTATTTATTATTTGTTAACAATACATCCCAGAATTTTTTTTTCTAAATCTTAAAAATGCAAAATTATTCTCCAAAAGTCAGTTGAAAACTAAACCGTATCAAATTAAAAACTTCTCCGCTGGATATCAAGATGTTTAATTCAGTCGAAGTTAAAATTCCTCTCCCCTCCCCCCCTGCAGCATCCCCCTCTCGCTTACAAAAAGTAAAAACTCCGACATTCAAATGCGGCTCTCGGGCCTGCATAACGAGAAACTTTCATTACTCTTCGAGCTCCGCGTATATACTCTCGAAAAAATATCAATTCCCCAATTCAAAAAGCGAGCAAAAGTCAGGGTGAAAGTTCTCACGTTCCGAGACAATCGTCTTTTCATCGTGGGGCTCCCTTCCAAAAAAGCGACTGCCGCGTATCCACCGGCGGGCCCGAGAGAACACCCTGGAAGCATATTCTCGGCTCTCTCTCTCTCTCTCGGGCCAATTCCCAGGGCTCGCGTAGCATTGCGAATCAGTCGTCGCGTGTCGGGCCGGCCGCGTCGCCATGGAGATGAAGAGGGTCGGAGATAAATGTAACGTAATGTAATGTAACGAGGGAGGCGTCGCGCCCGGCGCAAGTGCCACTCCATTGTGGCGCGACTAACTAACTCCCGGCCCAAACAATTTGTCCCCGATCGCAATCTCTTTACCTACGCCACCCCCTCGCCCCCACCCCCCTCGGGGGATTTTTTTCCCTAATTCTATGATACGCCGATGGGCTTAACGTCGTTACGCGCCGACACGCGACCAGTACACGACCTAAATCATCTCCCGGTGACGCGCCCCTGCGAGGATTAGGGATTGATAAACTTTGCCAGTCGGCGGCACAAAGCGGCGTTGACGCGAGAGAGAGAGGAGGCGCCGTTTTTTTTTAAGGCGCCGTGACGAGTCTTATCTGTCTTATCCGGTTATGTGTCGTTATGCTGATGCAGCGAGGGGAGCTCGCGGGAGGGGGATGAAAATTTGTTCGTCACGCGTTTTAAGATTGTCGAACAATGGGAGATCGGGCTTTCTCTCCCGTATTTGCTCTCGGTAACTGGTTTCGAATCAGTGCTGGGATTTATTAATTGGATTGTAATATTTAAATTTTTAAGAAACAATATCGTCAATCTTTAGTTTCTTACCCGCAGAGTGCATATCAAATCGCTCAACACCCAATTGAATGCGCGTTGTCCGTTCATAACAGGATTGTCGAAAACTCGCCAAATCACGTTCCTCACGGAAAGTCCTCGTGCAGGGCCAGCAGCAGCGTCTTTAATCTCGTTAATTCCGAATGGGGCCCAGGAGCGCAGGCGCAGCGGGCAGGTCCCCGACACCAGCAGCCGCGTTGCCCACCCACCGGCGTCTATTTTGACAGGGCCACAAAGCGGGGCATTACGACGCCTCGGGACGCATCGAAAGGGCCCCCCTCTTTCCAGGGCCCCGCTTTTTTCCCGGCTTCGGCCCGGTGATTATCCCGCGAGAGTCAATCCCCCGATTTTCCCAACAGGTCTCAGGGACGGCACCTAAATCACTCTCTCTCTCTCGGGCTAGCACGCCCCTCCGTACACCCACTCCGGACCGTAACTACCTCCGTGGGCTTCTCTCCACTCTATTCGCGCTCATTAGGAGCCCCGTAATGAACCGAGCGAATCTCGGAGGCAGCTCTCTCTCTCTCTCTCTCTCGCGTTCCATTTGTCACTCGGTTTTTTCGTTGCTTTTCAGCGCGGGACGGACGAACGAACGAACGCCGCGGAGGTGTTCGAAGGCCTGGGGATTTTTCGTTTATTTTTGCCCGTTCGAGAGAGGGAGAGGAGAGGGTTCGACGAGTTGTGATTAATAATCATTACTGTTGCGGCCGGAGTAATTTTAGTTATTATTCAAATGGAAGTGCGAAGTGCGTGATTAAGTGGAAAATAAATATAGTTTTTGTCGTTTCATTAGTTTTCAAGGGGTCGCTTTGTTGCGCCGGGGCATTCAAAGTGATTTGTAAAGCGTTTCGAGCTGATGCGGTGTATTCTTTTATAAACATATAGTCCGTTGAGTCAATTGGATAAAATGCATTGTTTTATAAAATAAAAATTTTTATCGTTTAGTCGAAGAGAAGAATTTGCACTTGAGAATTTAAAATTGAATTTTGATAATAATGCAATTGAAAAAATGAAGCATTGTTAAGATCATCGACAGGACTCTGAATTAAGAGTAATTTAACCGAAATTAGCAAGCCCAATTTTTATACAAAGTGTAAATTCCCTCGAGAGCATCCCCAAACAATGTCCTACTTACTAACAACCCCGTCGTCAATTTCTCCATCAAAGTCAAGCCGATCCTTCCTCCTCCATTCTTAGAAAGAAGCAGCCGAAAAAAGCGCATCAAGCCTTGCATCCGAAAAGAGTCCGGACGACAAAGCGGCTCTCCCGAGAACTTGCAAACAACAACAGCTGTCAGAGACGTCTCGCGTATTCAATAATCCTCTCCTTGCGCCTCTCCTCAATAGGAGAGCCGCCGCGCTGCTTACCCCTCTTACGCGTTTTAACGAGGCCTCGGCGTATATTCCGGCGCGCGAAAACCGGCAGCTGTCAAAGGAAGCATCAAGCGGCGCATCGTCCTTAAAGGAGTGAGTCGCTCCGAAAGGGACGCCGAGTCATTAGGGGCAACAATGGCTCACGCGATGCGCGGCCTCTAATAAAAGGGCCGCGGCCCAATTTGCCCGATCGCCGGCGCGTGGCCCCAAGGCCCGGGCGCCCATTGTGACCGGCACGTTCGCCGCCGCGGCGGCCCTCTTTGTTGGTGGAGGCTCGCTTTCGCAAGGGTTTCGACATCACCTGGGCTGCTGCTGCTGCTGCTGCTGCATCGCGTGAAGATGCACCGGAGTCAAGTGTCGCGGGATTAGCCCGATCAACAGCTGGCCCCGGAAAGTCGGGAAGCCGATGCCGATGGCCCGTGTAATGGACTGGCTTGCGACGGGTCGCCGCGGGGTTAGGACGCTTTTTATGGGGCTTTCCGTTTGGATTGATGGGAGCGGCTGGATCGAAGGAGGGGGAGGAGGAGGTGCGTTTAATTTGAGGGCCTTTTCGAGTAATGGGATTGACAACTGTTAGAAAGGGGTGAAGGAGCTCGGCGTACTTAATTTCGGGAAGAAGGCATGTATTGTCGGGGTTAAATGGAGGGAGTTTAGATATTTTATTGCTGATGGAAATGATAAGTAACGCGACGTGCCCTCTGCTCCAAGTTTATGGAAATAAAGGGGCGAACCTTGAGTGCTTAATTTCTTCATTTAACGTAAACGTTAAATTCTACAAGGAAGTATTTTTAAACAGAAAATATTTTCAAGTTTATCTTGTTTTTACAAAACGAATCAGATTACCAAAGTGTCAATTTTCGAGAACAAAGTTTTCTAATAATCGAAAATAGTTGATCGGTTATTTCAAGTTGTTTAAAAAATTGAGTGAGCATAATTTCTTCTTTCGGATGATTATGGACGGATCATGAAAAACTTAAAACCGAACCTTTCTAATCGCCTCGGAGTTTATTTTTCCCACATTTATTCCAATAATATTTTCTCTATTACGCTGTCAAAATTATTAAGTACTTCACCGAAACACAAGTGTGAACCAAACTTACGATCCGTCTAATCCAACCGAGACCACCGGCAAAAAAGCTCCTAATCCTCTCGCATCACCACATCCCGTCCTAAAAAAACACTCCTCAAAAAACGAGCTCGCTCCAAATTTGTCATCCTAATTCGGTACTCCACCGCCGGTAGCGTAGCGTATATACACGCCTCTCTCCCTCCTTCCCCCCTTCGAAAAGAAAGCACTCAATTTCTCCCGGTGTGTCGTAATATTCAAAGAGGGGTGGGGGAGCCGCCTTATTATTTCGGTCGTTAAGAAAATAAACAGAAGGCGCATCGGGAAAACTTGCACGCGAGTCGAAATTACAGGCGCGCGGCCAAATGGCTTGAAAAATGCCCGACCACAAATCAAAGGTGCGCTCCTCCTTTCTCCTCCGGGCGGCCCACGAGCGCGGTAATGAGGCGTCTGCTGCGCGGGAGCCATCTGTCCCGGGCTATATTGCGTTATTAGAACCGAGAGAGCGGAGAGAGGGTACTTACGCGAGCTTATCGACCTTATCGTATCCCCGGACCGAGTCTCGATCTAAAAGCCGCCGCTCGAGTGCCGCGTTTCCGGCGCGCGGACGAGTGATTTATCGCGGGGATGCCGCGGTGTTTTCGATTCGGCGCGCTTCTTTTTTTTTTTTTTTTGTTTTCGAGAGGTGAGGCGAGGAGCTGCGCGATAAGCGGCGGAGATTTCATTTTTATGACATATGTTCGGGAGTATTTTTAGATGTTTTTGGGGCTGTGATTTGTCGGAGTTTAAGTTGGTCGTGAGATCTGCTGCTTATTATACTAGAAAAATTATGCTTTTAAAGCTACTGGGAGAACTGAAAATGAAGCTTTAAAGTAAAGCAGATGTCTTTAATACAATGACAGGTACGACATTAGGTTGAAAAAAAAGATGTTCGCTGAAATAGGAAGTAATAAAAAATGTATTCTCACTCTATACGCTCTTATTTATTATTAATGCATTTTATTACGCCGTAGGTTTATGACAAATGTACCCAACCGAAGAATTCGCACGATTCTTTATGTCCATAAATTATTAATTCAACATCACAATCGCCATAAAGCAATTACTATCGGAAAAGCATCACTCAAACGCATAATAACAATCCTTACTGATTTACGCGCCGTAAGAATAATTCATCGCTCATAAAGCGGGCATCTCACAATATCCCAGGCAATATCCGAGAAAAGTGCTAAAACGCGCCGCGCCGTCGATTCCGACGGTCCGACAGCCTCCCGCGGCAATAATTTTTTACGCCGCCCCCCCCCCCGAAATTCAGACAAATCGGCCTTCCTCCGATCCGAATAACCGACTGTGACTAGCCGCTTTTTCCTTTACGAGCTCGCGCGGGTTCGGCCCGCGTAAAATTGATTTCTCAATAACGGCGGAGTGTATACAGCGGAGAGAGGAGAGGCGCGGCGGCGGCATTGCCAGGTCGTTTTCAATTTCATAAGTCCTCGGCGGCGGCGGCGGGCTGACCCGCCTTTTTCCCTCAAGACAAATGCTCGTTGCGCGCGAGCGAAAATTCACTTTGCGGGAAGATTTACCGAAGGGCCGCCAATCCACCGGGGAGAAATCACGCGGAGGTGAGGGGGGAACGTGTCACGTGCCATCGGTGCTGGATTGAAGGACACTCGATTTGTGGGAGAGAGCGGATATTTATCGGCGAGCGCGGCGGGCGCGATGGTCAGGTGCGGATTTCGGGGTGGATCGATGAATGTTTCAGGAGAGATCGGGATATGGTGTCGGGGCTTTGAGTGCTTGTCGTAATTTCGGCTGGTTCTTTCATGAGGGCGCGAGGTTTATGAAAGCCGTTTTGGATAAGTGTTATTTTTTCATTAATTTTGGGAAAAAGTCTGTTATTGATTTTCCGTAATATAATTAAGATTTATATTTGAAAAAATTTTTCTTTGTTTAACGAATTATGTCTCGTAATATTATTCCTAGAGTTATAGACTGTACCTATAAATTATACCGTTGATGGTTATGACTTTATTAAGAAATAATTTTTGAATGGCGTAATAGTGATTGTATCGAGTATTAATCTTTCCTGTTTGCAATGCCTCGATCAGTAAGTACATACTAATAACTTTTATTTATAATTTTCCTGTCTATTCTCAACTGGTTACCGCATTAGATCCTCAATAATAACCCATTATCGATAATAATGGCATTTTCTAACGGTCGAATGGCTTTATAATCTATTCTTTGCACACCTTTAAATGATTTTTATATCCCTGCCATTAGAATCTAAATTTAAAATATTATCCCGAAGATAAAACCGTAAAATCGAGGCAATCTCCTTAAAATTCGAAACTAATCGAACAATAATCGAAATCCAGCCGAGTATACATACATATACACCCAAAAGCGCATCTCCCAAAATTACAACATCACCGCACGGCCAGCCTCCCCAACGGCTCCCCGTAATTAGCGTAACAGCACATAAACCGTAGAGAAAAGCTCTCTCCCTTCTCGCAAGGGCTGCCGGGCGCGCACGTAGGAGGGGTCAAAGCTCGTCCGCTCCATATATCTTGATTTGACGAGAGCGGCCTCGGGTATCAGGTTCCACAGAAATCGGGAAACGAGCGGCGCACGCGTTTCCCGTAATCCAAAGCCATGGGAAACCCGGGGGCGCGCGCTCTCGATCGTTCGTAAATTGGGCATCTGTTAACGAGCCGCGCGTCGCTAATGCAATTTCGATTTTCCGCCGCCGAGAGTCTTTGCGCGCGAGAGGAGCTCTCGGCCTGATTAATCGATCGCGGGGAGAGAGGCGGCCTTTTCGAGAGCGGGAGGTTATTGCTTTTGGATTTGATGGGTTTTGTCGCTGGATGCGCCGGCGTAATTAACGGCCGAGTGGACAAGTGGCGGCTGACGTTTTAAAGGGCAGTCAAACGGAATTGATGGGTTGTAATGCGCCGTGTTATTGGCCTGCGGATGAATGTGATTTGCCAAGTGTCGAGCGAGCTTGGCTTTGATTGTCCTTCAATTTTTCCTACAATCTCCGAATGACGCTGAATTTTCGAAAATTTAAATCTGCTTTAGCCTGTTTGTGGCGAATTAGTAAAAAACAACAAGAAGAATTTCAGCTGAACGCTTTTTAATACTTAAATAATGCTTTTTAATTGTAATTACAAAGCACGTGTTTAGCTTTGGAATTCTATTGATTCTTAAAGCGATTGTTAAAGTAATATATTAAAATTGCCCATAATGTATAACAAGAAGAATAATCCCAAACCCCATGGTATCCCAAAAGGAAAATCTTTGTCCGCAGACACGCAAAATCCAAAATAAGCACGGCCCAAATGTACATCTCGCTTACAAGAAAGCAAACACAATAAAAGTTGATCCAACATTGTCAGGGCGCAGCTTCCCGACCGCAGACAAAAGCCGCCCGTAACGCCGTCGATTCATCAAACCGGGGCGAGAAAGAGAGAGAACCGTGTAAAAGTCCCGATCTTACATAATGGCGGGCCCCGAAGCCCCGGGCCTCATTCAGGCCCCATGAAAACCTCATGAAAAGCGGCTTCCCACCACCAGCCGGCCCTCGAGCCTCCGGCTCTCGCGCGAAATAAACAAACGGCGCGGGGCCCAGCACGCGCTCGCGCGCAGCCCCCATTATTCCGCGCGGAGATGCGCGCAGGAAGTCGCGCTGCCGGGGCATGCGGCAGCAGCCCGCACACGCAGGAAGCCCGCGACAAAGGAAGCGGGAAAGGAAGAGAGAGAGAGAGAGAGAGAGAGAGAGAGAGAGCGCGTGCTCCGGAGGCACGGAACGACGAGCTGCCGGTGTATGTATACGAGGCGTCGAGTAGCCCGAGAGCTGCTTAGACACGCCCTGACGTCGCGGACCGCCCGAGAACTGGATTAACTCGGCTGATGTGCTTGATCGGCTGCTGCTGCTGCTGGATCGCGGAGGATCGATGATTTCCTGGGGAAGGCTGACGCGCTTTTTGTTTGATCCTGCGAGACTCGATGGACGTTTGATATACGTGATTGCGGAATTCTTTTTTTTTTTTTTTTTTTTTTTTAAGAATCACGATGGAATATAATAATTCTAACTAGTATACGATATTGTAAAAAATAAAATATTACATTGCTCGTTTCGTCGTCTCTTTTTAAAACAATATTATTTTCGTCTTGCATAAAACAGTAAGCTTTATAAATATCACAAATTTTTAACATGTCGGGTAGACTAAAGAATTGTACGGCAAATAATTAATACCCAAAAAAATGAAGATAATAGAAGTAGAGCCTCGAGCGAGGCAAAGGAAAATTCAGCTAATCATTCTATCAAAGTCAGAGGTAACTTAATTCACGGCAACTAGCCATGCACTGCTCGGCAGTGTGCGTTGAGCGCGCCGCTATTTAGCAGCCCTTAGCCGTGATTTAGTGCCTCTCCCGCTCGTCCCCTTCCTTCCGCTCTCTCTCTCTCTCTCTCTCTCTCTCTCTCAGGCGGGGGTGAGCCGCGCGCGGTTTTGTTGCGAGCTTGTCGTGTCCCGTGTCGGATATACTCGCGCCTCCTGCGAAGCCGCGCTTAGTTAGTTCGGGGGCGGAACCGGAGCGGCCCACCCAAGTTCCTGTTCCTGCGAGGGTGGACCACCCTCGGAAGCGTCCGATCTTCTC
The DNA here is from genome assembly GCA_900474385.1 of Ormyrus pomaceus. Taxonomy (NCBI): domain Eukaryota; kingdom Metazoa; phylum Arthropoda; class Insecta; order Hymenoptera; family Ormyridae; genus Ormyrus; species Ormyrus pomaceus. Next base: position 33,602 of record UCOM01001763.1, read on the forward strand.
TGTCTTTTTTTTTCTCTCTCTCTCTCTTTTTATTTTTGGCCAGATAGCCGGAGGGGGGGGGCGGTAAATGACGCGTGAACGGGGGGGAATTATTGCACGCAGCCTGTTCCGCGTTCGGGAGGGAGCTGCTGCGCGTGAAATGACGCGTTTTGTACGCTTCTGGTATATCGCCGGGGAAAGCAAGATGCGTGCAGGATGCGTGCCGAGTTTTTAATGGGATTTAGCGCTTGACCGGGAACGTTTTCGAATGCCTGGGAAGGCAATCCAATAAGAGGCTAGATTTATTATCTTGTGTTTTATAAGTATTTTTCTAATATAAATTCAGTAAACGTATATCAGTACAAAAATAAAATTTTTGATTCATTCATTACTAAAAACAAAGTTCTTTAACCAAGTCGAGCTCGAATTTCAAAGTCTAAAAGGCAATCAATTGGTAAAACGGAAGTATATCGAGACAAATGAAATAATCGTCCTCATCAATGAGAAATCGGCGTGTCTCCTCTAATTTCCCCCATCGGTATCCGATATCGAGTTATAATATTAGCGCGAAATTTCCGATCGAGCCGCGGAAGGAGCTGCCGCCGAGCTATTAATCAGGCTCCCCTGCAGAATGAATGAGCTCCGCAACACAAAACTAATTATCGATATCGCCCCACCTCCTCCTCTTCCCCGAAAGTCCCGAAGCGAGAGAGAGAGAGAGAGAGAGAGAGCTCCGGCAGAGGAGAGAGGGGTAGAAAGGTCCATGATTAAATAACCGTTTAAGAGTGGAAACCCGCCTAATAGAGAAAGTTTCTTCCTCCGAGATGGAGAGACGGAGGAAGTCGTTCAATTTTGCAGGGAGGGTTCGGAGGCCCCCGCCGAGACGGAGAAAAATATGAAATTACCGCGCGAGCGAATAAAAAGCCGCGGCGATATATATATCGGACCGCCAGCCGGAAGAAATATACAGGAATTAGAAACTTGGTGTGTGTGTGTGTGTGCATGTGCCTTTGCGAGCGGGATTTGCTGTACAATGAACGCTCCCCGCGAGTCGGTCCTCCTCCTTTTTCTCGACCGCTTTGATTTATATAAGGAGGGTGGAGTGCGGTAATCCGCGCGGGGCAACTTTGCGCGAAACGGGCGCGAGTGCGATAAATAAATTTTCGTTTCCAGGCCGATTCCGCGGGAGGCCTGGGCGAGTGTGCGCGCTTGAGTTGTAAAGGATTTAAATTACAAATTAGCCGCGCGGTGTTAAGAAAGCATGTTAGATAATGTCGTTTGTTTATATATGGCTGCGGCAATTAGAAAATGTTAATTTGAATGTGAATGGTTACTTGCTGATTGGGAGAAAGTGTCTTTTGTGATGTAAAAGAAAAGGAACTGAAATTAATAGGCTTTGGAAGAAAATTTATTCACCTGCTATATAAATTTCTAAATGCCTATTGCAGTTTTTAAAAAGTTTGCAACTTTAGAATTCCCGCAAGCTGTTATTTAAAGTGGCTAATCAAATTTGACAAATACTCCCGCGAGCGGGTTAAAAGATCCACTAAAAATTGATGTACGTCCTGAAAAAATGCGCAAAACGCGCTCCTCCATCCTTCGGCGTCCTCCAAAATCCAGAGAAAACGTAGCTCATCCGCCGCGGAGCCGGCTTTCGCGGCGGTTTTAAGAGCCTGCTGGAAGGCGGTGAGGAGAGGGGAGGGG
>UCOM01001764.1:0-35381 GCA_900474385.1 Ormyrus pomaceus
CCCCCCCCCCGGCTCCGACTGAGCTTCCTCGAGCCAACGAAAAATTGGGCTGGAATCCGCGCACAATCGCGAGCTTTTTGCGCGTTAATAACTTCTCCGCGATTTTAACCTGAAATCCCCCCCGAGGAATTCCCAATTGAAACTCAAGCCTGAATTATTTCTCCTACTTTCGTTGTTACTTACCAATTCAAAACCAATTAAGAAATGCAAGATTGGACACAGAAATTGAAGCTACAACTGTACATATTGGTCACTCGCCAATTTCTGCCTGGGTATTTCAAGTGTAAAAAGGAAGTTATTCGAACTGAATTTATGAAGGAAGTAACTTTGACAAAGTTATAAATCATTCTATTATAAAAAAGCTGGCTTCGAAAAGTCATTAGAAATCTTGTATTTCATTCAAGTGCCATCCACGTAACAAAGACGCGATTCCGTCGCTTCCGTCGCTTTAATATTAGTCTTCAGCCAAGGCCACGGGATTCCCCGTCGATCGGCTACAAAATCCGCCTGATCCTTCCTCCATTCTGAATTACCGGTATAAAAGCTCGATTTCCGATAGCAAAGAGAACAAAAAGACCCTCCGGGCCGCGCGAAATAAAAGGAAACTCTTCCTTAACGAAAAAGCATCCCCTCTCAATTCTCGAATCTCGGGCGAGTCCATCAATACACGTAACGCAATCCATTCTTCCCTCGTCCTTCCCGTCGTCCCGCATCGAATCAAGCGACCGCGCGACTATTTTACAGAGACGAGGTCCATTCGTCCGTAACATATATTTTCGGCATAAACGCGCGAAACAACGGCGCGTGAATTCCCGCTGGAAACGCTCCTCTCTCTCGGCCTGCGCCGCGCATCCTGCGCCTGAGCACCGCGTCGCCTCCCCCCGGTGCAGCGCCGCGCGCTATGAATTCGAGCGTTATGCGCGTTATATACCGAATAGTCCTGCGTCCCGCGTTCGAATTACTCCCGGCGCGCACAGAGAGAGGAGGAGGAGGAGAGGGCCGAGAGACGCAACAAGCAGCTGTAACGCGATCCGCTCGATATTCCGGCGTGCGGCGTGCGTGCAGCAGTGCGTCGTTGTTACACGCCGGTCAAAGCGCGTATCGGCCCGGGCTAATTTACAGGGGCCTGCCTGCCTGCCGCCTGTGGCAGCCACACGTCGAATGTCACGGCCTTGTTTCTCGCCTGATTAAGCGTCCGCGCTGCCGGCTGGTTTTCTTCTTTTTTTATTTTCTAGCTCACCGAGTCACGCGACCTTGTTTCGCCTGATTAAGTGGCTTTGGCTTTTAATGGCCGCGGATCGCGCCCACGAGCGCTTCGGAGATGGACGCCTTTTTTCTGGTAATTAGGCTCTCGCGCGGGGGACGGGATGGACTGGACGACGAGTCGATTTTTTTTTTTTTTTTATGCGACGAGTTCTTTATTAAGTCGCCGCGTCGTGGGCAGGAGGGGCGAGGAGCGTCGGGAGGAGGAGTGAGTTTTTTATGAGGACAAGCGAATTAGTCAGGCCTATTTATGTTTTGCCTCAAGTTCATTTTAGAATCGTTGCACTGCATTGAATCGAGAATAAATTTGGATGTGTGAGACGAGAGACTTAATATATTTCCTTTTTATTTAGAGGATTCCGAGATGAATTATAAGTAGTCCAACTTTCCTCTATTATTCCATAATTGCATACGCTTTCTTCTATTAACATGATTCGCAGACCAAAAAACGTTTCTAATTTGACTGAAGGTTGAAGCAATTTCGCGTCTCTCGTAATTATATGCAAATTTTTAAACGCGTTTTAATCGTAAAACATTAAAGAGTGACTGCTCGCAAATACATAAAGTACAATTATTTAATTTGCACAAGAACATTTCAAAGCTGATTCAAAAAATTGTGTGTTCAAACTACTACACGCAGCGAAAACATATCCAAGGAAGCAAAAAGCTCAGCCAACTGATTGCATTAATTGCTAGGGATTTTTAGCTCCCACTATCGGTTTTACTTACTCCCGAAGTTGGAGTTACTCCAACGAGCGGGTCTGCGTGTCCCTGAGAATTAAGGGCAGCCGGAAATTCACGCCTGATCGCCCACCAAAACCGAATCGCGGGTGTGATAACGTCCGACCGGAAATCGACCTGGTTAGCGGATTTAATTGCTTTAAAAAAAAAATTACAGCCATTCCCAATTCCGGCTCTCGGATCGGATTCACTGAGTCAAAAAATATTTCGCGAGGATTAACGGGCGCGCCGGAGCGACGGTTAATAAACTCACTGCCGCAAGTGTTTTTATTGTTTTAGAAAACAGTATTGCGTAGAAATAAATGGATTCGATGGCAATTTTTATATCCGCGCGCCGGGAGGTTTGAAACTCTATTTTTTACGTTTTATCGCATCCATCAAGTTTTATTTTATTGGCATTTAGATGAAATCTAAATTCCTCTATTTATTATTCTACGAAGAAAAATTTTATCGACCGAGCCAATACATATTTGAATGCGAAGAAAAGAAAAATAATGTCCTTACGCCGTCAAATTCTTTCTGCAAAACGAGTCAACCGGCTGACCGAACCCTTTTTAATTCCAGGTGAAGACGTGATACTCAGCCAGGCGGGCCGGAGGGACGCCTGGAAGTCTCTGAACGGCTCGGCGCCGACAAGCTGCCGCCTGCAGCAGCAGCAGCAGCGCCAGCAGGAGGGCTCGTCGCAGCCGAAGCGGCCCCGCCACCCGGCCCCTCCTCCGCCGCCGCCGGTCCGCAGCGCCTCGGCGAACAAGGAGAACCGGCCGCGGCGCGATCATGAGGCGAGCCCGCCGCCGGTAGAGAAGCCCGAGGCGCCCCCGGAGCCTCCGGAGCACCAGGAGATGGGCTCGAACCTCAGCAGGCACAGCGGCAAGGGCCTGAACGGTAGGCGCGCCCAGTCCTCCGGCAACCTATGCGACTCCAAGGGCATCAGCGTCAGCAAGATCCTCGTGCCCTGCTCAAAATCGTCCAGGGAGAGGTCAGTGGCTTTTGCTGGTTCGGGGTACGGTTCGGGGAATTTTTCGGGGAGAGACTGCTTTGACGTTATAGTGAGATAAGTGAGAAATTTTTTATTAATTATCAGAACGAAGTGAGGTAGGTTCGCTCCAAGATTGCCAAAGATTTTAAAAGGTAGAATAATTCGAGTGTAATTGAATGAAGGTAAACTTGAGGGGAAATTTTCTTTCTTAATTAGTAAATACTGAATTCAATTTATCAAAGTCTTGTTAATGCGCAGACCAAAATCTAAATTCTAAGCAATGGAATTCGTAATTAAAATGGCAATGCAAATGAATTCGAATTGAATTCAATCTAAGCTCGAGTGAAATTAAAAATTTTAATTCGAAACAATATCTAAAACAAGCTTCGCAATTAGTTTCCGTTCCTCTAACAAGACTCAAACACGCCAAAGAAGCAGATCTACATTTCATTCAGCAATTAGCAAAGTAATCTTCATCTCTCCGGCAAAAAAAAAGCACACACAGCCAGAGAGTAAGTAACGCACGTCCAATTACAAGCAGCGCGGCAGCGAGCAGCAGCCAAAGCACTAAAAGAAACAAGTCCTAATAAAGGTTATAGGTCAAGAACGAGGATACGGTTAAGAGCCGGAGCGGAGCTCTCTTACGTCATCGCACTCGAAACAGCAGTTCCGTGTCTTATCTCCCACGCAGCTTGTAATTTCACATAGATTTCCTCGGGGCTCCCCGACTGCCGCGCTGCTCCCACGTTTCTTGCAAAGCTCTCTCTCTCTCTCTCTCTCTTCGCTGCCATACCAGCGGCGCCGTGCCACTTCCTAATCGCTCGAAAATAAATTCCCGAACGTACGCGCCGCCGCCGCCGCCATTTCTCCTCCGCCTCGACGCGGCTCGCAAAACTTGAGGAGCCAAAGCTCTTCGCAAAGTAGGCTACACGAGCAAGGTCGGCGGGGAGACGCTGCCAGCTATGATATTCCGCTTCCGCGCCGAGGCTTATAGGAAAAAATATTAAAGTTGCATCAGGCCGCTTTGGCTGGGGGAGGAGGAGCTGGAGTATCGACTGAAATTAGCGAGTAAGAGCGACAAATAAGCTTGTAATGGATGCCCGGAAAAGGTGTTTTCAGCGTATCTGACAAGCTTACAAGCAATGATACGATCGTTAAGTCAATGTACTTGTGGCAAAATTTTGACTTGCTTTTTATTAATGAGTTTACGGTAAAACATGGCAATTGACAATATGTTTCATATATATAGTTTAACGGTTTCTGTTTGATATTAAGTTTGAAATTTGTAAAAGTTTGACAGTTTCTTGGAACTTTCCTAAACTTTACCGAAATTCAGTCAAGATAAAAGTATCAGCAATAAAAAGAAGAAATTATTTTAAATTAAAAACTTTTCGACCAAAATATACTTTGTTTTCTTCTTTAAAAAGAATTCCCGAGAACTTTTCAATTATATTGAAAATTAAAAAATAGCTAATGAATTTTAGTCGCTCAAAGTATATTTGCGTATTTCATTTTCAACAAAATAAAATAAAATCGCAAAGAAAAATATTAATAATTGAATTAAAATATCTGAAGAAAAGTGAGATTGTTGAAATTTTTCATTTCGCCTCCGTCGCCCTCTATGTAATGGGAATTAGGCCACGTCCCCATTTTATTGCTCGGGCGGACATTTAAAATATATCACTGCGGTTACGCAGTTATGCATGCATGTATTTAAACTTAAGCGAGGATTCAGTTGCATAGAACATTTAGCATTGAATTCTAGATTAATGGGTTATGACCATTCATCACTAACTTTTGACATATCGAAAATCTATATTATGAATGCGGTCCTGTCCCATAAATAAGTAATTGATGTAAATTACAACTCTTTTCAAAATCAATGCAATTTTATGCCCTCGGGTCTTAACTTACTGTTTGTGCATTTAAAAATAATTCGTCTAGTTTATTAGTCATCCGAATGAATTACTAATTTCGAAGACTTCATTAATATTTCAAGAATTTTCAAATACCGCATTCAATTCAAACATCTGCGAAATCTCCTTTACAGCGCACACAATTACCACACGGCACACGAACATAACGCAATTTATCCATTAAAAATTTGAACGAAACGTACAGAGCGCCGCGTTATGAACGGATGCTGGCTGTTTTCGGCTATAGTGAGTAACACCATCCGCGAGTAACATTATCCCGGCAATCGAATTTGCAACTGCATTCTCGCCACAATTTCCCGTCAATTTGCACCGAAAATCGGCTTCCGCTTCCGCTTTCATTTTGTTATTAACTGATTATTGCAATCAAACAGATTCTATTTCAGCCAATGCTCGCCAAAACGAGAAAATGAATGACCAAATTGCCAAGGGCGTTCGACCGTTCGAAATTCAATAAACGTCCTGGCACACGAAAGCACTTGATTATTCATTGACTGAGTATATCTCTTCTTATTCATTAAAACATTCCTATTTAGATTTTCAAAATTTTCATTATATGAAAGCGGCAAAAAATTATACTACAGGTAACCTTTTAAAAAGAAGAGCGAAAATCAGGAATTCTTTGGCATGCTCCTCGGCTTTAAAAACAATTTTCGGACGCCAATAGTAATGAAAGCAAAGCAGCGCCACCGACGCCTAATGCATTCCACTCTTAATCGTGCAGAACGTGATTTCGCCGGGGGGAGGGGCGGAAGTGCACGTTTTCGCCCTGCCTCGTAGCGGTACATGCAAATCGAAGCGTACGAGCGGTTAAGCGAACTTATCGCCGCCCGGACACAAAAGGGCTCGAAAACCCCTAAAGCGGAAGTGGCCGGTAATTAAAACCGTCGGGTTTGCCGTTACCGCCGACGCCGCCGCCGCCGCTGTCTCGGCCCTCTTCTTCCGCGGCCGGCAACTATTCTGCATGTATGCTCTGGACCCCCGAGCTTCCGCTCGTGACGTGCCATTATCGCGAGGTCGTGCTTTTGCCCCGTTAATTCTCCGAGCCTTCGGGTTCTGGATTCGTATTAGCGGTCATAGCCGCGTGTGACTTTTTTTTCGAAAGCGAGAGGAGGGTAATTTGGTTCTTGTGTGCTTATTCGCGACGCGATTGAATTGAGGTATATTTTAGAATAGGGACGCTTTGGTTCGTTAATTTAATTTTGTCGTTTGCACCTTTTGGATTGCTTTTTCGTCAAGTGCGTCATGTTTGTTGTTAACGTGCCCTTTGAAGCTGAAAAATACACAAGTTTGACCAATATGAATATTCAATCTGTGCAACTGCAGAGAATTCGCGTTTGTATTTTCAGAACGTACATTTTGAACGTGCATTTCGCTGAAAATCTCGATAAATGAACGTATGCTTGCAAATAGTAAATTTGCAATGTCGAAGACCCAAATAGCCGCACCTCAGCTACTTATTTGTTAATCATAGTAAGCAGTAACGACTCGGTTATTATCTTTAACGACTCGATCAATATTTATTCCGTTACGTTTGATATCGCGCACGAGAGTCTGATTAATATTTAAGCTGACGTTACATCGCCGATGCTTAAGCGAATGTTTCAAGTATTTTATGACAATATCGCATAACAGCTTGGCAAAGTCGTTGAAAGTTTACTCTGCTAATACAAGCCCGAGTCTCGCGACTCCTTATACAGGCCAGCATTAACGCTTCGACCCGCGTTCAACCTACATACTGATATAAATACAAAATGCGCCGTTTTAGCTTACCCGGGTTGAGCGATTTTGGAAAAAAAAATGAAAAACTGAATTATTTGTCATCATTTTGATTTTAAGAGCCTCATATTTACTGCTGCGTATTATTATTTGCATTTTATAATGTCGTTTAAAAGTAATCTGGAAAATAGAGGCGAGATAAAATTTAATAAAATTCCAAATAATTATTACAATTAAAAAGTAAAGATAAGTTATATTATACGAAACAGAAATCAATAATATTATGATTGCAATAATTTTTGGTTATTGATTTTGTATAAAGACGTAAAAATTAAGATATTTTTTGTCAATGCAACAAGAAAAGTTGCTAATTGGCTTTACTTTTGGCAAAGTTACACTTCGAGCGTTCAACTAAAATTATTCCAATTTTTTATTTTTGTAAAACGTATTTTCAGTGAGGTACGAAACTTAGATATTTATTTCAAGATCCTTGACACAAAAAGATCCGCTCTTTCGATTTTCACGAAAAATGTTTCAAAAATGTTTCAGAGAAAAATTCTGAATTTTGCTATTTATTACCAACCAATTTTGAAACCACAATGATTCAATTATTTCGAAATAACCTTTCTCACGCGACCCAACTCCACTATAACCCAAAACTAATACACGCAGTTCCAAGTGCGGATATATACATCGAAATTCCATTTCCCGGAGCCATCGAACAGTCCAATTGAACGCTGTTATCTTTCCTATAGGCGCCATTGGGGAAACTGGAGCGCGCGGCGGCTTCTGTTTTCGGCCGGAATTATGAAGTTCGCCGGCACATCGGGGTCGCGGCAGCTCTTCGACAGCGGCGAATTTTAAAGGGCCAAAGGGGGCCGGGGTTACTTGCGCGCGCGGGGCGCACTTTGCGGAAAGTTCTCAGGCGAGAAGCCGCGGGCGCTTAACGACGCTAAATTGATCGCCGAGGCCGGAAGTCGTTAGGCGCGCGGGGATATTAAGCGAAGCCGTTAATCGATGCCCGAGCTGCAATTATGCAGCGGGGCCGCGGACGGCAGCCGGCTTATTTTGCTCGCGCGCGCGGGGAGATTGAATTATTGTTGCTGAAATCTTATTAACGGCGACTTTGATGGCTCTACTTTTTCGTCTCTCGCGGCTCGAGCCTTTTGTTCGGGAGAGAGAGAGAGAGAGAGAGAGAGAGAGAGACGATTGCGCGAGCCGCCGCTTTAAAAGTCGCCTCGCGGCTTATGACGAGCTTGAAATGAGCAGCTTATGCTTAAACAATGCTATTGTCTCGCATTTAATTAATTTAATAATGTTGACCTTGCAAAGGGATTATGTAAGTAATTCTTTTATTATCGTACTTGGTTAAATTTTGAATCTTTTAATTCTGCCACTATATAGTTTTTAAATACACTTTAATTATGAAAGCAATTTTTGTTGCACGATTCCTTTTTTAAAGGGAGAAAATATGTTGTATTTTCTTGTAACTATGAAAATAGGTGAAAATAATAGGAGGAAACTTCAAAATAGTGAAAACGTTAAAAAAACACTAACTTTATTTATTATTTTTCACACCCTACTTTTTTATTCTGCCGATGCACGATTAATTTTCCAAAAATTATATAAAAACTTTTATTACAACGTTCCTCCCAGACCATCATTAGCGAAAAGAATAAATATTAGCATCGCCTTATAAGCAATTGCGCCCATTCATCGCTGCTCCATACCCCTCGAGAAACAACGAAGCGTTTCAAAGCATCGCGGCAGCTGCATTCGCCGGGCGAAAAAAGGTCTCCGCTATACTTCCGCTTTCTTTCCGCGTCGAAGAAAAGACTGGCCTTCTGTTCTCTCGCGGAGCCTCCTGGCGTCTTTCACGGCAGAGGGACGGCGAGGAAATTTTCGATAAAAAAAGACCGGAGCCAGATTTAATCTCGCCCGTCGGCGGTGCCTCGCGAGCGAAAACCTGGCCCGCGACACATGTACCTTCGGCTTCATTTGTCCGAGTGCTCTTCTCGCCTCTGCGAGGACAGGCTGCGCCGGCAATTTTCGACTTCACGGCTAAATACCAACGGCTGTGTTTAACGTTTTAAGTCACCCGCTGCCTCGCGGCGCCTCGCCGCTGTTACCTTCGGCTCTTCTGGATTATTTAAACTTGAAATATTTACTTGGCGAGGATACCGGGAGCGGACTGCTAATCTTTGAAATGAGAATTAAGCGCTGAATCATTAATGGAGAACGAGAATAAGCGAGCGTACGGTAATGGAGCTACGTGCTTACGCGATTATTACTTGATGAGTATTTTGCAAATTTTGATTTGGTTATTCTTGCATTTCTAGTTGGATGATAAAATCATCGTCTAAGTTGTTACAACTTATTTATTAATTTCTTAGAAGCGTTTAATTATCGAAGAATCATTATAAAAAGGACTGAATTCAAAATTGAATTCGTTCAAACCAAAACAGACATTTTTATTTTAACGCTGCATAACGTAAATAAAAGTTCCAATATGCCTGCATCGCCGCTATTGACCTGACAAGCAGTTAAACAATTGCCTGCCTATAGGATTCGCGAAAGAACTCTTTCGTTCTCTTGACGCACGACTTCGATCGGAAAAGCTTTCGCCGTCGGCGAGTCCGTAAACTCTGGGAAAAAGGATTGTAATAGAATTGGCTTAGCATATGCATTTTACCCACGTCAAGCAGTCTCTCTTCCAACTTGCCGAATAACGAAACTCGATTAAAGCTCGGAAAACGCGAGAGAGCGACTCTCCCAAAGGGATTCGATGCATTATTGATTTCTGTTTTCCTTTTTTTTTCCAGCCGATACAAATTCTGCGGATCACTGCCAAATCACCTGGACGGGAAGGACTCGCTGGAGGATGACACGAGCGAGAATAATAACGTCATTACCGACACGATCAGCGGCAACCTCGGTGGCACTTTGCCACACAAAAAGAGGCAAGTCCCGGACGACTCGACGAACACCTTAGACCTCGTGAAGCATCGATCGGAGGAGTCGCTCGACGGGGATCCTTGGAAGTAAGCTTTTCTCCTTTTTATTTTAACAATTTAACGTTCGTTCTTTTAACGGGAGATCTTGTTTGCGTCTTTTTGCGGAGAGAGACTCTGCCGCTTCGCTTCTAACGAGCTTCATGAGAAAAGTTTCAGGCTCCTATTAAAGTTTTAATTTTTCGAAGATGGACCTAGTTTGCATGTCAACCGCTAAAAAGTATCAAATACAATAACGAGGCGCGTCGAGAAACTTGGAGAGAATAAACTTTTGATAGCAGTCATCTTATTTTTATTTTAATAACAAAAACGCGCAACTTTAGAAGAATTCTCGACGAACTGATAAATTTTTAAAACATTAAAAAAAAAAAATTAGATTATTGAAATAATGAACGATGCTCGAAATGAACAATACCACTGACTTGCTTCAAATCCGCTTCAAAGAAAGAAATCCACTCAACTTTTTCGTGAAATTCACATTTAATACATCAGCCATTTACATTCCAAGCTCGACTATAATCCTCTTCGTCTCTCCTCAGATACCGACTGGAGGGCGCGGACCTGTTAAAGTGCCGTCATGCCGAGTCGCTGCGCAAGAGCCGCGGCTCGGACGCGGGCAGCGGCGGCAGCTGCCCGCACCAGCACGAGTGGCGTCGTAACTCGAGCACCCTGTCCCGCGGCAGGGCTCACCGCAGCGCGGAGCTGGACGTCGTCGGCACGCTGCCGAAGCGCCGGCAGGACTCGACGAAGCGGAGCGCCCCGTCGCTCGGCGAGCTCGGCGACGGACCCACCCGGGCCAGCCGCATCTCCATCGACAAGATCGACGACGAGCTGCTACTCAAAATGGTACATAAACCCGACTGCGAGCTGATGAAGCACCGTCAGCAGCATCAGCAGCAGCATCAGCAGGAGCACCAGGCGCACTCGGTCAGTGATATCGCCTGTGGAATCGGGGGCTTTTTTTAGGTTACGTTCTCGGTGGCTTCTGGGTCGAAGATAAAACTTAGTCGAGCTCGAAGCTATCGCTTTCGTTTTTTGATTGCAAAATTAAGAATATTTGGAAATCATTTCGTCGAACTGTACCGATTAAAGTGAAGACAATCATTTTATCCAAACTTTTTTCAATTGGAAGGTTACAATTTAAAAGTCAAATTTTAATTAACTCGATAAACGATCTCATTTTCTGTATTCAAACAAGATTAATTACAAACAAAACGAGCTTTAATTATTTTGATCAAACAACAGCTAATTTCCTAACCTGAAATTTTTTGGTCCATATCATTTTTAATCGCAAGAGAATTTCAAATCCAGCCGCAGCTCTTACCATCTTCAGTCACCGTGTTCCGAATACTTTCCAAAGCCGAAGCTATTATCAATTTAACGTACATAACTCCGAAAAGTAGCGAAAAAATCCAAGAAAACCAAAAAATTTAGCGTCCCATCGCTTTATATCCCGCACTGATTATTCAACGGGTGGGGCGCGTATAGTATAAAATGCGCGCGCGAAAAATTCCCGCGAGATATATTCCTCCCACCTGAAAGGTTCTTCTGCTCAAACATATGAAAATTTATCTAAACCCCAGCAGCACCAGCCGCATCAGCACCAGCCGGGAAAATGCGTGGATCTGAAGCTGCACAAGCTGTCGACGGGCGGAGAGCCGCAGGATCAAGGCTACGCGTCGGAGAGGTCGCCGGAGGATGAGCATCCGCCGTCGTTGCCCGGGCAACCTTTTCCGAGTGTTACGCCAGGTTAGTGTCGCCTATTTTCGGCGCGGCGCGACGCCGCCGCCGCGGGAATGATTTATGACGCGTGAAAATGTTTAGCGCGGCGACGGGCCGAGAGTTAATTGCGAATAATCCAAATTCCCGAGAGTCTTTTGCGCTCTAGATTATGGCTCTTGGGTGAGACGTTCGCGATGCTTTGTTCGAGTGTATAATTTTAATTAGAACATTTTTGCCGATGGATTTGAAGCGTCGATCATTATTTTGGTCGGCAGATGATTATTAATTCGGCGCTGTGCGTCGAACGCAAATTAATAGTTAAATTTCGAGTCTTTTGAATCGGATCAGCTGATAGTGGCCATTGTTAACTGTTATGCATTATTGATCAACCTCTAAGAGGCTTTTGTGGTATCCATAAATTACAACCAATTTGGCCTAATTTGATAAGCTTCTGTTGTTGATCACGGTTACATTTCGGCGCTGTTGTTGCCGAGGCAATTTCGTATTTCGAAATGAACCGTTAATAATTCAAAACAAATAATTCGAAGCCCTTTATTAACAAAGAAACTATAAACTCTGCACTTGATACTTCGGTAAATTAAACAGTTCTCGCATTACCTAACGAACTAACAGACAGAAACGATACACATTGATATAATTAAACTGCGAACAGTAAACCGATCTCAACTTTTCAAACACGAGAACTTTCCATCTCAGCACACTGCTTCCTCCCCTCGAGCTTCCTTCCTTCCTTCCTTCCTTCCTTCGCCTGCGTTCGAAGACCCGCTGCATTAGCAAGGCATCGAGTTACCCCCACCTTCGAAAAAAAAGGGCGTCGCCGCTGCTTTTTCAAGGCAGCTTTCCCGTGGAAAGCTGCTGCAACGGCTGACCGCTGCAGGCCCGTCGCCTTTTTATTAAGTCGACAGTCCGGCGCGGACAACGAGCGGGGATAGGACGTACGAGCGGATTAACTTAACTGCGCAGAATGCGCGCGGAGCCTCCGTTAATTACAGGCATATGCGGGACACTTGTTTCGCCGCGCGGTTTTCAATCTCGCTCTCGCGAGAGGCCCGGGGTTTGTTTTCAATTACAAAACAATTTAATCAAAATTTCGTAATGCAAAACTCTCAAGCGCAATTTTCGCTGCGGATGAAGTGGGCTTGATGGGCAATTTTTCCGGGCGGGGAATGTAATGAAATAAAATGATGCTTTAATTGCCCCAGGCTTTTGGAGTTTATTGAAAATTTCGAAATTGCAGTTTTTAATGATGCTCCGAGACATATTGTTTTTAATTGTTTGCTCCAGTTATGCGCATTTATAAAGGCTTTGAAAAATTTGATTAAAATTATTAAACTTTACGAGAATAATAATCTTAATTACTTTAAAATAATTTTTTGTTTTACAGAAATGAAAGTATAAACTAAAAAAATGTTTAAATTTGCAATAAACATTGTCATTAATTGGAAAACAAGATACTACAGATACAGAAAAAGTATAATTAAATTAAAACCCGTATCACAGAGCAAAGGAGCAGGAGAAAGTTGCAGTAGCAAATAACATAAACGGGGCCCGAAACGACTTGGATCCGAAGCAATTATAAAATCAATAATTCCCAATTACAATCTTAAAAAGTCAATCTCCACCGGTCGCGAATGGAAAATTTTCCGATTCCCCCGGGGGGTGGGGCGCCTCGCGCTACTCTCTCCTACACTCCTTCGGGCTCTCCGCTCGACGTCCTCGGAGCGCCTCTCGAGGGGCTCGACGACTTCGACGAGCTTTCAAGCTCTTCCCCCGATAGACATTCATCGGCGCGAGAGCGAGAGCTGCTGCCTGCAATAAAGCGCGGGCAATAAAGCTCGCGCAAGCTCTCGCTCTCGATTAAGATCCGGGGATAATAACGAAGAAGTCGCGCGCGCGCGCTGATTATACGCGTGCAGGAGCGTGTGGAGAAAGAGAGGGAGAGAGGCGCGGTATTCGAATCGCGCGGGCTTTATGGGTCGTTAACCCGAGGAACGTCGTCGCCCCGAGGACCTCTTGGATATAGCCGAGGCTCTTTCTTCGCGAGCTTCTTCTCTCTTTCTTTCGTGCGCGGAGAGCCGAGCTTTGAGAGCTTCAATGGGGGAGAGGAGGCGCAAGCCGCTCAGCCGGAGAGGTGTGAACGGAGCCCAGAAGCGAGAATGGAGTCGTTAGCGTTGTCATTTGAATTTTTCGGCTAATCGCTCGGCGGAGAAAATGCGCGGGAAGGGAATCGTTTTCAACATTTTTGCGAAACTCGGTTTTACAGCTGCACTGTGATATTGGACAAAATTATTCTCCGCACACAGAAACTTAAAGATTAAATTTTATGTATAATATTTTTTTGTCGTAAAAAGTTTTAGTATTAAAAAAGATATTTTCAAAATTATTAATCATTTTTAAACAATTTTCTGTCGTCTTACCCGTCCTAATTAAAAATTAACTGAATAATTGCTGCAGCTGAGATTGAACAGCACTGATGCCGATTTTTCGAAAATATCGATGTTTATTTTAGCTTCTAACAACAGAAGCACTTTGACCTAATTCCGAGCGCATCAAACAATTTCCTCCACGAGGAGTGCAGAATATTCTATAAGATACCATGTTACGATTAAAAAGGGCTCGCCTGATTCCCTGAGTGCTGTGCCACCTAAATTGCATTTTCCTCGTGAAAGCAGAAGCTTCAAAACTGAACCGGCAAATTTTTGTTTGTTTTTGTGCAATATATTTGCATTATAACCACCGTTATAACTCCCCAAGAAATTATAAAATGCAATTTATTAATTTGATCGTTTTATTACGGAGAATCAAACCTGTTCTCTCGTCGTTTCTGAAGTTTGAGCAATAACGTACCATAAAAATCTAAATCTTCAACTCCTACTATTGAAGTACTTAACATTATTGAGTTTGTCCCATTGCCCAAAATAATCACCTGCAGCAATAAACAGTCTAATACAACTCACATCAAGAATAACTTTCCAAAAAGCGTCATCCCCTGCGCAAATATAAATTCCATTGCAGACAGAAGCACGGCGTATCACCTAAAAGTCCCCCGTCGTAGCCGGTAGCTCTCTCGGCGAAAATTCATAATACGTCGGCGGCGCTTCGACGAGCGACTGGGGTGAGGAATCGGGGACGGAAAATTAACGGCGGCGAGTGCTCCCTATCTCTCTCTCTCTCGAACATTGCGGAAAACAGCTCGTCCGCAACAAAGTCCGAAAGTTACATTCCGCGCTTTGTGCCCCCCCCCCCCCCCCGTGTTTAAAGCTGCCTGGCGGTCCGGGGGGAGGCAATTTCGCTCGCCGACAAAGTAGAAGGTCGCCCGTGAGCGTGTGTGATGAGCCTGAAAAGCCATCGGCCGAATCGATGCGGGCGCAAGTCGGACGCACCGGTCAAAAGGCACGCCAAATGCACCCGCATGTTTGCTCTCGCCGCTGCTGCTGCTGCTTCCTTTCTTTCCCGGAATCTGCGCTCGTGGCTCTTTATTATTTTTTTATTAACGGGGGGATGCGAGCGGGTTGAAAGGTGAAACCGATATTTCGGTTGGAGAGTTTTTCTGTGCTCACCTTTTTTTAATGCGCGCTTTTTAAAGATTCGATATTAAAACTGCGGACGAGTGCCGGAGATTTTAATTAAAAGATATGCGCAAACGGTTAACCCGCTCGTGAATTCGCTGTGTTAATTTAGCGCTAGAAAGTGCAAACCTTTTATTGTTTAAAGTAGCTGATTATCTGGTTATCCCAGGTATTATCAGTTTACTTTCGTATTAAATTAGATTTGTACATTAATCCAATATCATTTGGCTTGCATCGGTGCCATTTACATAATAATACGAATGGCCGGGAGATTCGTTTGATCGGTTGCTATACTATCAAACGCTGCTAGTTCATGCATGATTCTAATTCGCGGTGTCAATCGAGTTCTTGATTGATTGAATGAGCAGCGCAAATCTATGATGAGCCTTCGAATGTTCAGTTTTCCTGCAATAAAATTTAGTTAATGGAAAAGGTTCTAAGCTTTACGCTTTATAATTTGTTAACTGGTCTTTTAAATTAAGGCAAAGTTCCTTTTGAATAAAATTTAGAACTTCCTTAACTAAAACCTATTTTGAAAAGTAAGACAGAACTTAGAATTTTCAAGAGCGGAAATTACAATAGACAAATTTTCAACTTCGAAGACATAATTCTGATTTAATGTTCTCCGTCGCAACCACAAAACCTGCCTTTATTCCCTCCCCTCTTTCCCCTCCAAATTGTCGAAACGAGAAGTCGCCTGAAATAATATTTCCCGGCCAATTTTCCCCGTATAAAACCACATTATCGAGCGGATAATTAGGCTCCTCGACAATCCATTATCAGCCGGTCCGGAATACGCACCGCACGCCAGCAGCACCCGCACACGAATTACCTCCGCGTGCCGGCGTTCGATTCGTCCGCGCGCGAAATTTTCCGCGCTTAACCGTACGCAAAAAAGCCCGAGCGGCGGTGGACGGCGATCCCCCCGAAGAGCCGCGAGCCGCGGCCTTGTTTCGGACTAATCGATAGCATCGGCCGCGCCGCGGCGAAATCGGCTTGCCCTAATTGATAGAATGTCGGCTGATTATTTTCAATTAACTCGTTCCGATTGATTATACTTCGGGGGATTATGGCGCGGCGTCGCAGTTTCCAGTACAACACTGCAGTGTCCCGCTGAATTTTCATTTGTATTTACGTCGAGTGTTAAATGCTTTTTAATTATGGCCTGCGACGGAACCGAGGTGGTAATTGAGTTTTATCGACTGATTTTAGCTTGTATCTCTGTGCAATGCTCGTTTGTTTAGTTGTAAAGCTTCATTTTTGACTCCGGTAAGAATTTATTAAACGCGAAGTGAAAAAAAGAGTGTAAATTACTCGTAATTATTCTACAAAAAAGATTGTTCAAAGTTGCATAAATTTGTTGCTAATAACAAAATGCTCGGTCGATCATTCCCTTATCGCGAAGGAAGTGCAAAATGCATTTAAAATATGCAAAATACGAGCGCAGTTACGATATTAGTTAGCGCGGCGTGCACGCATGCAAATCCAGCTAAAGTTTGATGTATCGCGTCTGTCCGCTTTTCCTGATAAATCCAACGCCAGGGTATATTTCACAAATTCCACTCCATTTTCCTCCTTATTTCCATTTTTCACCGTAGAATCATATCGCCTCTCCGCTTTCGGATCGCTCCGCAGTTCCGTAAAAGGAGCGCAACAATCGCAATGAAACTCACCATAAGCATCAGGCAGCGCTAATCGTTCCCTTCGCCGAACCTTTTTTAGCAGCTCTTAACGGCGATGGCTAAATACGCGCCGGTGTCGTTAAAATAAATAAAACGTATATCTCCCCGTACAAGTGTTGCCGTCGCGCTCGATCACCTCTCACGCCCCATTAAACACACAGCCACTCGATATCCCCGCTCTCTCTTCGATTTCAGCGGCGCTCTGCAGCGGCGGAAAATAAAAAAAAAAAACTCCGCGCCGAGCCGTAATGGCGCCTCGTTTACAGTTGCGCATTAATAATTAAACGCGAGACAAATCGTTGTTAGCGGCGTCGCTCGGCGTCTTACCAAAGTCGGCGTCTACTACTTGCCCCCCCCCCCTCCCCGCCCGAGAGGAAGTTCGCACGGAGCGTTTTTCAACCGGTAAACCTCGCATTAAAAATAATATTGCGTGCCGCTGATCGGCGCACGCGAGCCTTTTCTCTCTCTCTCTCTCTCTCTCTCTCTCTCTCTGCTTCGGAACAGCGCATTTCCCATTGAAACGCTCGGCGGGCGATTATTCGCCGATAATTAAGACGCATCGCGGCGCAGTGCGTTTCACCCCGTTGAGCTTAATGGACGCTCGATATAGCGGCGTGTGCTCTTGCACGTAGGATCGAGTGCCGGCGAGCTGCGTATCAACGTCGAGAGAGGCATCGGCTTTTTTTTCCTTTTTTTTTTCTTTTTCTTCGCGATCCGCGCGGGGATTGCACTTTAGTCGAGCGCCGCGGGGAGTACGAGTTCTTTCGTGGATTATTGCCGGACTTGAGGTGTGGTGATAACTGGATTTTTATCGATTGTTTGGATTGAGGGCTCGAAATGAATAATTCGAGTAAGCACTTTGGCCGGAGTGAGAGTTCGTAGGGAAATGCATGTAGTTTAAATCGAAAAGGACGTTAGAAGTAAGGAATGCAAAATTGCATTATAAGCTCCTTTATGAATACTGCGAGCAATTTTATGGCTCATATGCGCTGAAAACGGACAGTTTGAATTATACGGATATTGCTGGACATGGAATTTGACTAGTCATAGTAAATTTTTTCTTTTAACTAAAAATTTTACAAGAAGTTATTATTTTAACAAATTATGATATACGTTCGAATAATTATTGTAAATTTCGATGATGAATATTTTACCATAGACTGATTTTTTACTTTAAACTAACAGACGTTCAGGAAAAATTAATTTAAACTTCTAATTGCGATAAAAAGAGTTTTGCCAAACTTTTGAATTGCCTAAAAATTTAAAGCTTTCGAAAGCTAAGTTGCACTTTAATATGCCGCAATAATCCATTTCAGTTTTAAACTTGAGCAATAAAATGAGCGTTGAAAATCCAATAATATTTTCATAACGGTCATCGTTCGACTCGATAGATTTCCCATTAATTTTATCGAAAAGTTTATTTGCTTTTCAATTTCTCCGGATAAAAAACTTTTCGCAAAAAAAAATGAGCAAGTCGAAAATCCTTCGTACAAACTTGCCCCCGAGCAAATCCCTTCCATTCCCATAATGTTCCCTCCGACCTATACGTCTATTTACGAAAGGCTCAAACCGCAAACAATCCTAAGTAGTCTCCCGAACTCTTATTTTTCACGGCCCTCCGCAGCTTGTTAACGCCTAATCCTTTACATCTCGCAACCCCCCCTTCGAAACTTTAAGAACTACATCGTAATTCCGCCGTTCCCCCGATAACATTTCCTTAAGACCCCTCGGAAAAGGCGCGGATCCGAGCTTTACATCTGCTTCCGCGCAACTTCCTCGCTCTCTCTCACTCCGCGTACCTGTCGAAACTTCGCCGGGAGCCGAGAGATAGCGCCGGGCGAAAAAGCAGAACGAAGCAGCGAGTCGAGGCTGCGGGGGTATAAAAAAAAAAAAAAAAGAGGCAGGGGACGCCCCCGAGATTCGCGAGGGCGATAGGAGGAGAAGGACGTATGCGCGAGGAGGGCAGTATAATTCTTGATAGTGGGTAATGTGCTCTCGCGCGGCGGCCGAGTGTGCGTGAGCTTTTATGGACGGGGCGTAAAAAAAAATACGGATGATATATGTGGCGAGGCGCGCGCTGAGCAGTTTTAAGGAGCAATATTCGAGTCTTATTCGCTCTCATAACTGTATAGCTTGTATTCGGAGGTATTACGCTCAAAAAAAAAAAAAAAAAAATCAATTACCGGAATTGGAGAGCTTATGTAGTGGAGGAAATTGGATGGCTCACTCGTCCTTCAATGCACTGTAATCTAGAGACAATTTTCAGTTATTTTTATAAGTAAGTAATGCTTATTATTACGAGCAATAAGTAATTGATTTTTTTAAGCATTACTACCGCAGTGCAGAAACAATTTTACACACGGACAATTACTTATTTGCAAAAAAGTTACTGCCGAAATATAAGAAAAATAATAGCGTTCACTCAAGTGGACATTCAAAATGAATTGTACAAATTACACAGATTATTATTTAATTATGTTTACTAACACGCTTACATATCACAGCAACAATCATTGCAAAAACTCCCGAAAAATCGAGGGAACGGAACATCGTTCGCCATCACAGACACTGAGGTCATTGAGATTTTCCCGACGCGCGAAAAACTCGGCGCGCAAAAATCAATTTTCACCGGCGCGGGGCATTAATATATTACTCGCGCTTTCGAGACCGAATCCGAGCGGTCATTTGCGCGCTGTAAACTCGCATAACGAACGCGTTTGTCAGTAGAGGTAGAGCGCTGTGCCGGTGCGGAGATAATAAAGTAGGGCTATATCGCGGAGGACGAGTCACTTTATTTGCGAACGCGGCCTTTGATGAATGAGACGGTAACAAGCGCTGAATTGCCGCGCGAACTGCACGGATATTACGCGCGAATGCTGAAAGGGACGTCTTCGCTGCTATCGGCGATTCGTGCCCCCTTTTTCGAAAAGCTCCTTTCGTGACGGCGATCGAAGACTGGGTCTGAAATGGAATTAGGTAACGGATTTTGTTTTTATATAAATTGTTCTCTTTTTGTTTGCATTTCGTATATTGTGAATATATTCGTGTGAACTGAATATTTTCACTTATTCTTAATAAATTCTTAATAAATTTCGATATAAAAAAAGGGTGTCCCTTACCTTTCTCCTTCGATTATTTAACAAAAAGTTCCTGAAAACAGATTAATACCACACACCGCGCTTGGAATATTTTTCAATTCACCGCCAGAAACGATCAATCACTCGGAATACTGCAATCTAATCCATTTTCAGTTTAGCATTTCTTTCGATACCGCCGATTGTTCCGTCAAGTTTTTCATCGGCCGACCGAAGGCAGCCAGCGCTCGACTGCGTTTCAATATCAGTCAATAAAGCTCGCTTAGCAAAAAGACTGCTCTCTCTCTCTCTCTCTCTCTCTCCCGTCCGTTTCACTTATCTCAAAAGTCGATAAATACATCGCATCGCGCGCGCCGAGCGAAGCGCGCACAACCGAGCCTCTGTCGGACCGGCTCGCGGCCCGAGATTTACGAGCTCTCCTCTCTTTCCTCGCGGTTTCGGGAGACTTTCCTTCGGGAGAGGCGGGCGTTTATTCCGTTGTTTACCGCGCAGAGCCGAGGGCTCATCCCTCCGCGATCAGTCATAAAAAAAAAAACTGACAGGGATCTCTCGACGCCCGGTTCTCTCTCTCTCTCTCCTCCTCTTGCGGCAACCGTTCCGCTTCTCGCTTTTTCGCGTCCTCCCTTTGCGACTCGCTGGAACGAAAACTGCCGGCCGCGAAAATCGATGCGCCGGATTTTCCCGATATTTGGGCTTCGATTGCTAACGTTTTGTTATCGGGGCCGGTCTCTCGCCGCGCGAGTAAACGTCGAGAAAAGAAAGTCTCGGGTACGAGTCGCCGATTTCGGTCTCTCTGTTTATCTTTGTAGCGGCGGTTATTGGATAATTCATTAGAAATATGTGTACCAGGGTAAATATTATGGAGAGTCGAGATTGTAAACAATTAAAAGCACAATAGGAGAGGTTCGGTGGGGATAATTTCGACGCTCGACGGAGTCAAGTTTTTGACAGGTTTAACTGGCAGAGGACCCGGTATGAACTGACTAATTAAACTTTTTAATTTTATATGAAACAAAAACGTTATTTACAAAAGTTAGTTAATTCCAGTTTGCAGATAGTTCTCATGCACAGGAGGCATTAAACGTTCTATAACTTCTTTTCGAAAGTATTAACTATAAACTTTTCGGAGTGATTCACGAAAACTTTATTAAGTTCCCAGAGCAAAATCTAATTAAAGAAGTTTTACATGTTATTTGTTAATGAGCCCAGCGATAACACTTTATTTAAACGCCGAATGCATCAAAGCGTAATGCAAAAGGGCGCTCCTCGAAAAAAAATCTAAAATTCAATCAAACCGGGAACAGCTTGTTTGCAAAATGCAGCGCGATCTCGTTTCTAGTCTGCATACAACTTTAAAAGCAGCACAAATGTTTCCACAAAGAATACACTTTTCCCGGGCGAGAGCCACCCAAGATTTCGCGTATTCAATGGGGGATTTCTTAGCGTGGCTATTCCTCGCTCCTCTCCCTCTCTCTCTCTCAATCTCGCGCGCGAATATCTTCCCATTGTGCCGTACAAAGCCGGCCGAGCGAGAATAAAAATGCATCGAGATCTCCTCTCGGCTTGCAAACAGACCGAGCGGAAAATTCTGGCTCACCATTTGCGCCAAAGTCCGGACGGGAGTTTGGGGACGCGTCGTAAAAATAATAATCGACAATCCGCGAGCTGCGAGAGAGCGGAAGATGCATTGCAAGCGCGGATATTGTAGCTCGGCTGCGTCCTACATTTTTAAGTATTTTCATAATAACGGGCGAAAATGGTACGCTTTTAATGGGAGGAAATAGTGTGCGCCTCTTGAAGAATCGTTTTTTTTATATTTATTTATTAGGTTAGAGCGTTCGTATCGGAAGCAGCCTCGTGAATTTGCATTTTATTTATTGAATTTTTAATTGGAGAATCGCACGCAAACGGCGGGTAATATTTATTTATGAAAGGGATCGTTGAATAAACAACGCGAAAAGTATACTAATATTACTCGTTATCTATATTAAAGACGCGACAATATTGCCTTTATAATCTTTCAATCAAATTTATTAAAACGCATTTATTAATTGAAAAATTTTACAGAAACATTTACAAAATTAAAACGTTTCGCCCAAGCAAGTGTTTACAAATTCCTCTCGGAAACGAAATTAAACGCCCGAACGATAAAGTTCAATCCGGCTACTTTATTATTACCAAACGAAAAGTTCGTCTCGCTCGAAAAATGTAATAACGAGCGTAAACCACCGCCGCTCCACGTCAGAGGCCCGTCTTGAAAAAGCGAATTGAGTCAAAGGAGCGGGGTGTATAAACGCATTGCGAAACTCGTCTTCCCGGCGCGGCAAAGCAGTCCGCCGCTAATCCGTCCTCCACGGCCTCGTGATCATCGGCAAAGTGAAGCTTCCGGGGGAAAATATTAGCGGGCATTAATATCGCAAGCTCGCGCTCACCTTTGAAAAGTCGAAAATCAGCCAAACTTGCCTCTCCTCTCTCTCTCTCTCGCTCCGCTTTGGAATTAGTTCCGAGTTGTTAAATCCGGGCATTGTGCGCGTGCTTCGGTTCGACGTGTACACGTCAAAGTTGAGCGACGGGGCCGGCTATTACTCGCGCATCGTCGCTCTTAGGAAAGCTCTATGGCGAGAGAGAGAGTCTAGTATCCAGAGGGTCGCGCGCTTTTGTGCGCCGCAAGACTTTATGCAGCGGCGGACCTTTGTAAGGCAGCTCGGAGGGCCGCTCGTTTCTCTCTCTAGCTTGCGCTTGTAGCGAAGCGAGGCTGGAAGGGCTTCTGTGACGGCTCTGTGTGTACGCGAGGTGGAAAGCGATCCGCCTGGAATATCAAAACTGAGGAGCGCAAAGTACGTGCTTTGAAGCGATGGATTCTTGCAAATTTTACGCGGCTGATCGGCGGTAGTCATTTGATCTTTTAGAGAAAATTAAGTGTCCGATTTGAGACAGTTTGATGGTAAACTAAGAACGTTTGAGAATGAAATTTGAGAGGGTTAATAAAAAGATGATGAAGTGATTCTAATGAAAAATTTTATTAAATGTGTATTATATTTTTTAATATATAAATTATATTCAATGTATGTAAATTATAAATTTTTGAGTATAAGCTCTCGAAATTTTAAAAAAAATTTCATATCATTTAATTTACTAACAAGAAGAAAACAACACCTGTGCAAATTATGGATATACTCATCAGTGTATATTTAATAATATACAAACAAAATAAATAGCTTTGATAACCTTATATACGTAATTTATTACAAACTATATTAACGGCGACAAAGTCGTACAAGTTAATTCTCCAGCGAAATACGTAAAAAAGGAGATTCCACGCTTTGGCATCTCATACTTTCCCTTGATACTCAAAGGGTTATCACAGTACTCTTTCCACTCGGGTAGTCTATGAGGATCAGTCCTATGTATACAGCTTTCGTGGCTGAACGCGCTCGTCCTGTTTTCACTTGATTTAGCCGTCGGAAGGAACGAGCAGCGAGAGAGACAGAGAGAGAGAGAGAGAGAGAGAAGCTCGAGCAGGGAGATTGCTTGGATACTTTAAGGGAAGACTGATTACTTTTAAGGGCAGTTTGTAGGAGTTCCGAGTTTGTGTAGGAACCCCCGAGTTTCAGTTCATTGGGCCTTTGAGACTTTTCGCATGTTATTTCTTTCTTTAGAGGTAAGGAGATTGAGGGATGAGCGCGCTTCTTTCGCCCACTTGTTCTTATTTTCAATCGTTTTCCAAAACTTTCGGACAATTTTCGTTCGCAAGTTCCATTTGTCATGTAACTTTTCGAGTCGGTGCAATTTTCGGAAAAAGGGGGCTCGCAAAAGGATCAAACTACATTTCGCATAGGAAACATATCATTAACCTAAATTAAAATTTCGCAATTTATTACTCGTTAAAAGTTAATGGTTCATCTCGTTTCAGTTTTGAACGTTTAATCGCAAAAGTTTCCCTCGAGCTTAAAAAAAATATTATGCACTAAAAAGGTATATATACTTTTATTGCAAATGACGCTCTTCGCAAAATTATCTCAACCTACGTGGAAAGCCAGCCTAAAAAAAGCCTTCATTCAAACACTCCGCTAAAAATTAAAAAGCTAATTCAATCCCTGCAGCCCCACACTCGACTCCTCGCATTCCAAAGAAGGCCAACTACGTCCCGGGGGACCCTACGTCTTCCCTCGCAAAGATATCCTCGCTTATCTCCGCGGATGAATCGTCGTAATGATCCTCCCCCCCTAAACCGCTGCCGGTGTCCGGACGCACGCGGCATGAATTATTATCCGCGGCGGGTCCATGAACCGGACACGAATGTATATATACACGTGCGCAGAGACCCGCGCACACACCCACACACACACAGACACAGGTTCCAAGCTCGGAGCTTGCGTCAAGCCCAGTTTTCAAGTCCCCTCCTCTCTGGCGCCGTCCTACTTTGTATCTCCGACTCGCGCGCGCGCTCGCGTCTCTAAAGACGCGAGGAAAAAGGAGGAAGGAAGAATAAAGAGGTAAGGCCTGGCTTCCGGGGAAACAATTCTCCCGTCCCTTTGTTTCAATTGCTCGCCGAGGAGGAAGGGAAAATGAGGCGCGGGGACGAAGCTCCATTAAGCGATGCTCCCTAATTTACATATGAGCCGCTGGAAGAGAGACGGCTGTAAGGTAGTGCGAGAGAGAGAGAGAGAGAGAGACTTCGAGCGTTAAAGCGACGTCGGGGCTGCCGGAGGGAAAAGTAACGAGACGCGCGGAAGATTTAGCCGAGGATCCCGCCGGATTATTACAGCGCCGGTTGATGTACGGACTGACTTTGCGAGGCGTTCCTTTAAATTTTTATTAGCTCTCTCCGCTTAGCCGCTTTTCCCGCGCTTTCCCCGTCGAAATTATCCCCGCCCCCTTTCCCGCAAATAATTTTCCTCTGATTTCATTCAATTTTCAATAAAGGAAAACTTTCAATTTTAACGAAGCTCCGAGCCTCCGAGAATCGCGGAGCGCAAAATTTCTTATTTATACACCTTTATTGTACGCTTTCCCGGAAGCCCGCAAACGTAACCCAGTTCTCTCTCGCGCTCAAAACCAGCGCCCTTATAAATCTCCTCGGTTTCGGCCCCGCGAAAAACATTGAATAATATTGATTTACGCTTTTTCACCGCTAACGGGCTAAGTTACTTCGCGATCGTGAATTGAATTCCTCGCCGCGCGTGTACAGTCCCGAACAAATACGGGGCCAACTGTATAATTCATAAATAGCGCGCGGGGCACGCACTTTTACAATGAGAAGGAGCGGGGGGGGGAGGGGTGGCGAGAAAAATATCGTAGGCGTCGCGGATTTAAAGAGCTCGGGAGCTGGTTATATCGATTATGCATTAAGCCGGGAGATGAATGGGGAGACAAATGTCTTCTTCCGGGGGCCCTTTCTTTTCCATAACCTTTTTGTTTGCTCGGAGGGAGGCGGGTGGGGATGAGCGACATATATAAATCATGAAGAAGCAGTTCTGTATTTTGGCTTGAGATACCGGCCGATTTGCCCCTTTTTTTTTGTTGCCGGGGATTACAAATTCTTGCTTCGGGGGGAGAGAAGGAAATGTGTATTCGCCGGAGACGATCGGATGACGGGCTGCTTTCTAAGTAGCGGCGACGGCAGCTTTTCTCCAAAGTCATCGCCGACGTTTCGCTTTGCCGTAATGCGGTTCCGCATTAAGTTTTCAAAGAAAGGCCAGTTGCGCGTATGAATGGCTTTTATGATATCGAATTTTCCCGCGGTTCATTTGAGGGATCATTTGTATTTTCGATGATTTATCCTTTTTAATTAAAATCTATGCTATTCGCCCGGTAGAATTTACTGCGCGGGATTTTGAATTGTGGAGGAGAGCGTAAAACGAGTTGAAGTAACCACATTTAAATCGTTGCGGGAGTTGTAAACGTAAACTTGGAATTCAGTATTCTCATTTCGTAATGTAATGCCGTTGTTTAAACTCGGCGCGCCGCTAAATTTTCCCCAATAATTTACTTCGCAATTAATTTAAGAGCTTCTAAATAGTGTATTACAAAAAAAATTGCAAATTATTAAACGCATCGGAAATCTTAAAGGATTATCCCCTTGAAGCTCTATACTCCCCGAAAACTTTCCGTGCCGACAAAGTTTGCGGCAAATCCCTTCCTTAAAAACCGCATGGTAAACCTATTTATTACGACAATTTCACGATACATTTAAAGTAAGAAAACTCGGCAAAATCCCGGCCTCGAGCTTATTTTCGTTGTTTGGCCTTGCAGGAGTACGGAAAAGTACGGAAGGAGTTCGAAATAAGATCGATGGTGCAACCGGGCACACATCCTTCCTTCCGCTTTTTCTCTCTCTCTCTCTCTCTGGCAATCGCAAAACTCTGATGGCGTCCGGGGCTCCCAGCGGCATCGCTCCGGATTTTCGTTTCACAAGGACGTCACCCACACCGAGAGTCGTCGCTCTTCCTGCTCTCTTATCTGTTTCGACGGGGGAGAGAGAGCTGCCCCTTATCGTGCCGATCGGCCGCGCTCTCCTCTTCTTAGCCCAATTAACGAAGTAGATCGACCCGAATCACACTTTTCGAAAGTTGCTGCCTCGGCCGAGAGCGGCTGTCTCGCGAAGTTGGCCGGAGCTGCGAGTTGGAAGGTCAATTAGTTACCGTTCTCGGGGGAGGACTTTGCTTTGTCGGACGCCGGTAATTCGACGAGGCACTGCAGCTCTTCGCTCATCGATTATATCGGGGGGGAGGCCCGCGGCCTCCTGTTTCGCCAAATCTGAGCTAAAAATTTTAATTAAGTCTGGAAAGTTTCTTTGCTGCTTCTGCGTCAGCGGTAAATCAAAGATGTTCATCTTCGGGCGAGTTTTATCTTTATTATAGACGAACGCCCCTAAAGTACGAAGGGATGAAGTGTTTCGGTAAAAATTAATAAATAGTAATTTTTTTTAAAAACGTTCTTCATTTATATTAAAATATAAATGAAAAACTGCCCTTAATCTACGAGCCGCATTAATTTATGTGCGTATTCCCTTTTTTGTTAATGTTTACACCAACAAAGCCACCTTTATGTTCGCAAGCATTGTCTAACAAGCGCATTCAAAACTGGGCCACAGAATTGAATTACCTCCCGAACGTTCTCTCGCGACTGCAAAAAGCCATTTCTAGAAATCGCCACAAGGGCTGCGTGAAAACCGTTCAGGAGAAGGGACCGCGTCGCAGCTCTCCGAAGGAATCACCCAGCAATTTCAGCTCTCCTCGTCCTCCGGAGGATTAACTGTCACGTATCCAGATCTCCCGTCCGACGCGGTCCCTCGTCCTCGAATCGCCGGAGGGGTTGACAGGGGGCGGTGGGAGGGGAGGGAGGGGAGGTGGAGGGGATCGGCCAAAGCCATCCCGCGAGACTGCGGCACGCGGATCTTACGCGCGCGTTGACGCACTGACGCCAGCGGAGCGCGAGTCAAGAATGCGCTATCGATCGGCCGGAGGCGCCTTCCGCCGAACTAGGACACTTCCAGCGTGTGCCACCCCACCCCCACGTGGGGCTAACTTCCTCTTTCTCGGTCATACGCACACCCACGTACACGTACATACGTATATACAGGCGCGGAGCAGCGCGCGAGGTTCATTCATACGCGCTCTATTTCTGCGAGAGAGAGAGAGAGAGAGAGGGAGAGCGCGGCCTTTAATTCGAGCGCTAAGGGCGCGCGGATGTACCTAAACAGACGCGCAGTTATGAGCGCAAACAGGAGCACAATATCCGGCCCGGGAGCAAACAAACATGCAAATCTAGTCAAATATAGACGCGCGCGCACGTCGGCGGGGACGGGGGACGTATAGGCGGAGTAATCCTGGCCAAATATGCACTGCAGGACAAATACGCTTTGTAGCCTTCGAGTTTTTTAATAAGCCGGCGAGAGTCGGAAGTCGCCGCGTTATCCGCAGCCTGCTTCTTTTCCTTAATCGCCGCGGCGAGCGAGAGCTTGGCTCGAGGTCCTGCACTCCCATTTCCGCGACCCGAATTGAGCGCGGCGCCGCCGCGCGGAGGATTGTTTCTGCTGCTGCGAGGGAGGACCGCGAGGGAAATTTCATTAGCAGATGCATTGAGCGCGCTGCGTCGAGTCCGATTTAACGGCGGTATTGAAATTGTTTTAATCTGCCTTTAAGAGGGAAAGTAATGGGAAATGTAATACTTTAAGCGTTTGGGGAGGGGAATTTTATGTATTTGGGTTACTCGATAAGGGATGATTTTTTAGGTCAATGTATTATTGCGTATTTCGAGGCCAACTGCTTACTTCTGGTGTATTAAGCTTTAAAAGATGAACATTCGTAAGTAGATGATTGACTACCTTACAAAAACAAATTACTTTATTTGCATCTAATTTATCAAAGTCGCACCTGCCTGATGTGCAACACTTATTATTTCCATTATTGAAATTTTTAAAATCGTCGGAAATGAGTCGATTATGGCATTCATGAATAATGCAAACATTATAGAAATGCTTTATTACTATTTAAGCAATTTTCAATTCTAAAAGCATAAATGTTTTCGGCGAAAATTCGAAAAAATTCATGAGTGAATTTGCATACGAATTCGCGCTTAACTGCTGGGAAATCAAGAGGCTCGAAATACTGCGTATGTTTCTCCCTGCTCTTCACAAACATTATTTTAATATTCCGCTTTACGTAAAATAAAATGTCTAGTGGAAATGAAACACTGAAAAGTTATCGTCAGATTGTTTTACACCTATAAGAATAATGTTATATTAAAAAAAAAAAAGATCAAATAATGTATAAAAATTTTCTTTATCTTTCTTCCTTGCGGAGGAACATACACTTGAAAGAAAGTGTTACGAAAAGTAAATATCACGCGAGATATGTTCCTTTAAACTCACCTTAAAACTCGCAATTACATAAATTCCTTAAAAACTATTCTCTATATAATCAAGTAGCCCCCCGTCCATTCCGCGCGAAATTTAATCAACCCGAATCAACATCTTAACGAGCTCATTGTTTAAATTCAAATCCAGAGTTTCGTTACGCATTCATTTATGCATCTCGGCGGTCGCGCGAACGCGGGCGAACACTTTCCGCGCAATTTTCTCGATGGAGCGACACGCACCGCGCGTCGTCTTTCCCAGCGATTACCCGCGGCCCGCGCACAATTCGCCGGAAGTATATTCTTTGATTCTCGGAGGCGCGCCGCGTAAATACGGCGCGACTAGACGGAAAATGGGCCGAAGGGCGCAACGCTCTCTCGCGGGCTTCCTCGAAAGAAAATGGTATCGTTCGGGTCGCGACTTTCATTGCGCCTCGCCGCGAAGGGGTCATGCATGTATTCATGACGCTGCCGTTCGCAGCCGAGAGACCCTATGAACGTGCGGCACCGCGGAAATTTTCTTCCGAGTTAACGGCATTATAATATTTCCGGACGGAAAGTCTTTTTTCGTTATAAAAGATGAGCACATTTTCGCAAAAGTTCTGCTTTCGCGCGAAAAAGCTAGGAGGTTTGTAAATTGATTGCGGTTTCTAACGTGTACGTTTTCTTATTTTAGAAAAAGATTATCCGCGGAAAGAAAGATACCGTGAAATATTTATAAGAGCAGTTTGTCAATATACTGCAACGCGATTCTCTTTTTACTCGTAGAAGATTAATAGAAAGAAAAGAACTGCGCGGTGAGCGTTTCTGAATCTTCTCGTAGATTTCTTCGATTTTTTTTCAACGCTTGTCTATTTTTATAAATTTACTTTTTCTAAGTACGAGCGCTTCTTGCACACAGTGCCGCTTGATTTACGAATGTGTACTTGCCGCTCTGATTCACTTACAGATGGCTGTATGAGAGAAACAATAATGTACTGTTATTACTGCGCACAATGCCAGACCTTGCGGAGCCAAATTAATATCAATCACAAAAATACGCAACTGCAAGTAACCTAATTTTTGCAATTTTACTACTTTAAAACGAATTTGCTTATTTGTATATAAATAGCAGAGGAACTTTCAACATTTCATTCATGTATTTAAGAGGAATTCAATAATTATTACTTGATTAATTAAATTTGAAATGCACTTGAATATTTTCTTTTATAATTACATAAAATATTTTCAGTGGAATGAAATTATTTTTCATAAAAAAAATGCAACTAACTTATAACAAGCGAAGAACGAGAACTTCTTCATTGTTTATATTTAAAGGACTGCAGCAGGAGTGAAACGGTACAGTAAAGCAAGGACAAAAAAAGAAATTTCCTTCGCTCGATACCCTCTCCTCCCACCATTTCTTTTCCAACTTTCACGAGAAAGAAGATAAAAAAAAGGGGGTACAATCCGTAAGAATATTCAAATACACGCAGAATAATGACTCTTACCGTAGACCGAACGATAGACCAAGAGAGCGAGAACAAATCAATTCCCTTCCGGCAGCCGGCAAACACAGCAGATCCCGACGCCGAATCTATAATCATCTCCGGCGAGAAGAAACAAAGGACTCGCGCGCGGCCGGGTGCGTCTTCTTTTCCCCGGTAAAAGAAAAAAAAAAGGAAAACCAGAGCGGAGAGAGAAGAAAAGAAGCGAAATGCTAATGGGGAGCAGCCCCGAAGCTAAAGCCAAGATGCCCGATAAGAGGGACAAAGGGGTAATTGAACCCCGCTCGACTTGGCGGCAATTGCGATCAAACTCCGCGCGGAGAAGATAGAGAGCTCGGCTTTTCGCGGTTATATATATAACGCAACTATGAATAATTTCTTTTCTCGGGGGCTTGCTATCGATGGCTTTTAATCGATTCCGAGGAAAAGTCCTCGCTCCGAGGGACGAACGAGGAGAGGGTGAGTTTGCAACGCGAGACGCGCGACGGCCGACCCATAAACTTGGGCAAATATTTATTCTGCGAGCTTCCCCCCCGGCGGGGTCCTTTTGTTTTTTCGGCTGAAAGCCCCTCCCGCCTTCCGCAAGAGCGTCCGTTTTTTTTTCTCACGACGCGCCTTTTTCTTTTTCGTAGCAACGACGCGGCTTCGAATTTTTTAAAGGAGCAGCTTCCCGCGCGGCCTCTCCGAGGATAAATATGGATGGCGCTTCATGTTTTCTGTTTGCCGCTTTGATGCGCGGTTCGGTTCATCTTGTATATATTAATATATCAACGTGGCACGCGGTGAAACGCCAATTTATAAAACTTGAACCCTCCAATCGAGTAGTATTTCAGCGCGGAAGCTCAAAAATCATCGTGCTAGGGGGGCACCGACAGCATCATCCGTATAAAAGCGAAAGCCAAATAACCCATTATCGGCGACCGACTTCGAGCAAACAGCGTTCGCGCGCAGCCAGCAGCAGTGGCGCACAGACACGCGCGCGCGGCAAACGAATGCGGCTTCCGTCCCCTCGCCCTCTTAACCGAACAATCGAATAAAATTAGTTAAGCATTGTTTACCACTTGGCGCTAGTTTCGATTCATTGAAATTCCGCATTGTCATTATCGATCATTGTCGAATTCCATAGCAGGCCTGCAGTCCCCCGAAATTACGCCGGCCAACTGCTAACTAGATCCCGCCTATATATAGCTGCTGCTGCTGCTGCGAGCCCGCAGACACACGGACACACACACGCACGCGCGCACGCGCGCCGCTGCAGAGTTATTTCGGGCGCGGTATTGGGGAACCGGCGAATGCCGATGCGAGATATTGTAGAAAAGAGCGGATATCCGCGCTCAGGTGCCGGCGGACCCGGTAATTCATGGCCAATGAATCGTCGGGGGAGATAAGAGAGCGAGCGCGACTAGGCTTTTTATCTTTCCGCAGCGTCTAATGCTTCTCGATTTGTGTTGGGAGGGATGGGGGGCTTTTTTTGCGCTCGTTAGTCATATTCAGGACGCCGAGGAATTAAAGAAAGGATCGGCTTTGCTGAATTCGCCAAGTAAGCAGCGCTCCAGTTTTTCTGAGGGCAAGTGTGTGTGTGTGTGTGTATGTGTGTGTGTGGATGCCGCGAGGCTGTGTTTGGATTGCAGAGGAGTGAAATTGCACGAGGAGATAATGTGACGTACGTGCTTAATCTTTGAAATATAAAATTTCATGCTTTAATAGATCCTAAGAGATTATAAACTGAGTTTCATTCTAGCCGAGTGGATGAAAAAACTTTTTCTTGTTAGAAAAATATTGTAAATCCTTCGATTAAAGTATAAATTCGTGGCCCGCTTTTTGAGCTCTCTTTTTATAAAGTGCATGCTATATTATTTTATTTCTTTTATGTTTTTTCTTAATGCTCGTACGAACTTTCGCAAGAATTCATTGCAATCAATATAATGCATTTCGGAGAGTATTGTTATTCCAAATAAATCTTCTGCTTTCGCATAATTTTTATAATCTTAGTAAAAATAACAGGTTTCAAAATTACCAATAAATTTTATGCATATGGAAAGTCTTTCAATTTTTATGGTAAAAAATAACTTTTTATTGTCAGAGTAGACAATAAAACCGCTTTTTTAAAGAAGCATAACTGATGGGTTTAAAGCATAACGAATTAAAGATTATTACAAATTACAATATTAAAAATTCGCACTTTAAAATTTTCAAACGTACAAATGGATTCAAAATTGGTTATAATGAAGTATACTTTATTTTATAAAGATACATTTCATAAATTGTCATTGACGCACAACAAAAGCCTGGCTTTTATCGTACAACGAACGCAAGGCTCCGTTTCATAATTAATATATGTATAATAAGTAGATTATCAAGCAGAATATATTACATACCTTTCAATGCCCCATTAAATACGCGTATTTATCAAATCCTCCACCCCAACGCAATAAAACGCAGTGGACTCCCCTCCGGTAAACTTTCTAAATTAATAAACCTCTTCTCGAGCCCTTTTAAAACAAGCATCCCCATACAGCCATAATGAACCGATTCATCGTCGCCTTTGCACCGCACTCCCGGCATCTCCCCCGGCAAACTTTAATATTAAGCACCGTCGGCCGCGCGCGAGATTTAAAAAGCACCGTCCTCGCGCGCGCCATTATAATATTATATACATGTATATACCGCGTTAGCGGCGCGCGGCGGCGGGCTTTACGAGGGAAAACGATTTTCGCTCTCGGAGAGATTTAATTCCGGTCACGCGCCGCTCATCCATTCGTCGATTACCGATGACGTGATCAGCGCGCCTCCTTTATCCCCGAGGCCCTCGCCTTCGCCAGGATTAAGACGCCACGTCTTTGAAAATTATTGGTCGGACGCGGAAATGCTCGATTATTCCGCGCGTATCTCCTTTCCCGTATTTTTACGCTCGAGTTAGTTTTCGGAGGAAGCTGCCGCCGAGAGAGAGAGAGAGAGAGAGAGAGCGGCCCCCGGCGCGTGGCGCTGCCGTTTATTTAGGAGGGGATTGCAGGCTGTACTTATGTTGCTAAAGGATAATTAGGTTTTGATGGGTTCCGCGTTATTTTCCAGATGCGAACATTTTTTTTTCTTTTTTTTTTAATTATTTACGCGAACTGTTTATTTTCAGCTGAAAATGATAAACGATGCGTTTATTTTTTATTAAATTAAGGTCTGTCGTCGTGTATTAAAAATTTAATTATCTTCTTTGCGAGAGGTTAAATTTCAAGCATTTATTTAAAAGTATTTGCATAAATTAATGGATAAAACAACAAGCACTTTATTTAAATAATTATAAAGCGACAAAGTCAGTCATTTTAATCGAAATTAACAATTATTTTTCACCTTTTAACGAAATTAATTCTTATTTATCTTTTCTTTTTAGATAAGGGTTGAAAATGATTCATATAAAAGTAGGTTAACTCATATTACATTCGCTTACAGAGATAAGAAACGCGAAGAAAGACGTTAAATTACTCAGGTTTTTGTGTCAATGAATCAACATCACGGCTGTAAAGATAGGATGAAGTAAAATAAAAACCTTTATTATATTTGCGCTTTACTAGTTTTATTATCCAAGTCTTAAAATTCTAAACTCCACGTTCTCATTCCCTTAAAAAGCCATAGTAACAAAAATTCAAAAGCAAAGAAAAAAGCTTTAAAATCGACCCAGAGACCGTCGGATAATTGAAAACCGCCACTAATTAACGGCGCAAATCAAGCTCGCGCAAGCCAACAACAGCAGCCCGGCAAAAAAGCCTCCCGAAATTGCGAGCCTCGCCACTCTCGGGCCCCTCGCAAAATTGACGCTCTCGACGACAGGCGCATCGAGCGTCCATCGTCATCGCCGCGGCAATATCTCGCGAGGAACAATAATCGCGCGCACGTCGCACGGCGCGCGATGTGTGCGCTCGGCTCGGCGCATTGTAACGTCGATCGGCGCGGGACACGCTATTAACCACGCTCGACGGCCAAAATCGACAATTAACCGCCCCGTACCCCCCCGGCCGAGGCATCAAACACTCAAAGGATATACCGGCGCGGCCCTCGATCCCGCGTTAATTCCTACCTCTGGAGGCCGGCTGTGGCTGATCAGTCTGGATGCGGACGTGCGAGGACGTGTCGCCGGCCCTGATCCGGCTTCCAATTAGACGCCAGGCCGATCCGACGGGGGCATTGATTTTTGAGGGCCAAGTTTCGAGGAGAGAGAGAATGCTTCGTTGGAGTTTCGAGCGAGAGGTTTGAAAAGTTACGGGGTAAACGGGAGTTCTTACACGAGGGGAAGTTTTCGTTGACGGAGTTTGAGGCCGCGATGAAATCGTTATGATGTCGGATGAATTGACTCTGTCGGAGGCTATACTAATTTTATTATTTATGAATACGGTTGAAAAAAAAATCGATATTTGTAAAATATTTGACTTTCGATTTTTACCGACTGAATGCAGTCCAAGTAGTTAAAGCAGAATGACGTCTCGTTAACGTAACGAGTTTTAATATTTTTCCAGCTGCGGAAAGATGAAATTTATGCATGAGTCAAAATGCCGAGGGTCACGCAATCCCGGAGAAAAATGTACCTTTATGCAAAACTTTTTTCGGGTCATTTAAAATAGCCGAAATTAAAATTTATCATTTTAAAACATTCTGGCTTTTTGTTTAACAATGAAAAATTATTCCATATAAATCGTACTTACCAAATGCAAAATTAGAGGGGTTAAATATCGCGCAAAATTATAATTTTCTCTATACGTCATAAACAAGTTTTATATATTCTTCTAACGAATAACGAAATTTAAAAAGAAAACTCGAATATTCTACAATAGCCAGGTCGACTTATGAGTTTCATAATGCCGGCTCTTTTACTGCTGGAGTCTAAAATATTAAATGCAAAGAGGATAAAAACAAGGTTCATTAAGAAGAACCGGCCTCTCGGAGCTCTAAAAGAGACGCGCGGCGCTCTCTTTATAAGTGCTATTAAAAAAAGATTACTCTCGAAAAGGCAGAGAGGCTTTGAAATCGCGCGCTTTTGATTAATGCCACGCGTAATATATGCAGCTTCACTTAAGAAATATATAGTCGCAGTCGCCTCTGATGTTTCAACTCGAGAAGCCGATCAACGATTATTAGAACACCGAGCCGCCTGGAGATTTAACGTATACACACATTCGCGCCTGCGGTTTCTCCTTTAATTGAGAAGGCCTTTGAGAGTTTCTAATTAACGGCGAACGAACATCTCTTGGAGCAAATATAATTGCGCCTACAGTGAACGGGGAGGGGGCGGGGAGGGGGGGGGGAGACCATTGCA
>UCOM01001765.1:0-35330 GCA_900474385.1 Ormyrus pomaceus
CTAAATTTAAATCAGTGAAAATATCACTGATTTGGACAGTGACTGCATTTTTCACTGAAAAATCAATTAATAATCGCTATTTAGCCAGTGAATATATAACTAATTTTACAGTGAATTTATTTCTCTAGAATTTAAGACAGTGAAAATATCACTGATTTTGACAGTGACTGCGCGCTTTTCACTGAAAAATTATTAAGTATCAAATGCAATCAGAAGTAAATCTAAGAAAATTAAACTTAGTACCGAGAAAGCGTCTTCAGTGAAAAATAATTATTTTAAATTAATAGAAATAATACCTGTAAGTATATTACTCTATACTCCTATAAGTATATATATATATATATTATTAACGCTATTTTTAAATATTAGGAAGGAATTAATTTTGAAGTTTTCTCACGAGAAAGAGATAGCATGTATTACTCGCTATATCTTTCTCTTTCTATTAGCTTGTTATACTTTGCCGCATAATTGAATGCACCCTTCAGTAGATATATGCTCTATATGCCTATTATTTATGATTAAAGTATAAAGTTTAATTTAATTATTGTATTAATTTATGTGACCATTGGAATACCATCATATGACGTCAAATGGCGTCATTCAGAAATACTCTATTCCCACCAATCAATTGTTTACATGCCCCCCACCATCTTCTAATTTTGAATGTTATCCATGTCAGATGTAAGTACTGCGAGCCGCGATTTTTTTCCTTCGGTCGGTTAATAGCTGTTAGATTCCATTGGTTTAGCACATGGAAGCTAACAGTTTTTCTTTTCGTTGTTCCCAGAAGACCGCAATGCTTGTTCTTGTTGTTCTGTATTTTGTTTCTTGTTCCTCACATACGTAAGTTGTATCTGATAAGTACTTTACTTTCTCGTTGGAAATCCGAATATTTGTAAGAAAATACGACACTTAGTTCGTATGCAATGGCTTTTCTTAAACAAAAAGAAGACAAGTAGGTGTAAAACGAGGGAAACTGCACAAGCTGGATAAATCATTCCTATATATATATGCTTTTGTTTTGCGGACCCCGGTATCCTGCACTGATTGTCGTTTGAGTGAGCAACAAACTGATTACAAGAAAGCGAAAGGTAAGTGGTACTGCATAATGTAATGTCTAATATGATTAATAAATTAATGCGTTCATTTTGACAGCGCGGAGAGCGCGAAAGAAATAGGACAAGCTTATAAAGATCGAAAAAGAAACAGTAATGGAGACGGAAAGCAACAGTCAAGCGAGTCAGTTGCCGGATACACAAAATGCCGATTCCCAGAATTTCACGCAAAGCCAGGATACTCTGGTTCCTTCTACATCGCAACCACGAATTTGGGGCAGGCTTTGTCCACACGACAGTGAAAGCACTTTGACCACTGTTGGTAAGATAACTATTCTAATTCTAATTATATGAGTAATTGATTTTAAAATATCCTAGAATATCATCTTCTAAAGGATGTTTTTATATCCAAATCACAATTAATTATGTATTACATTATATTTAACAAAATGTATTATTATAGAACTAAAAAAAGATGAATATACCTTTGGACGCCTTCCTAAGAGTGATATTCCTGTAAGAGGTAAACTTCCGCAAAAAAAAGAACAAGTCATTAGTAAAACTCATTTTCGCATATATCGACAAACATGTATTAGTTCAAATGGTATAGAAGATGATGTAGTATATTTAAAAGATGAGAGCCAAAACGGGACTTATGTTAATAATAATATTGTGGGGAAAGGCAAAACAGTCATGTTAGTGAATAATGACATGATAGCAGTCGCAAAGAAAACTTTTACTGGTAATGAAGCAATTCAAACATTTTTTTAATTTATATTGTTATTTTTTATAATATGAAATTATTTGTTACATCAAGTATTTGTCTACATGAGTACAAGTGGATACGACGATTCATTTTTACCTGAAGAATTGAAATGTAAATATGCAATCTCTAGGACTTTAGGTACAGGTGCTTGTGGAGAGGTAAAACTTTGTTTTTCCAAAACAGATTCAGTTGTTAAAAAGTATGCAATGAAAATAATTCACAAAACAAAAAAAAATGGAACTGGAAATAAAAATCCATTTAATGATGAGAAGCACATCATGAATGAAGTTCGAATTTGTAAAGATTTAAAACATGTAAGTTCTTAAAATATTAGATTCATCAGATTATTTAAAATTTTTTTTTTGTTTAAACAATTATTAAAAGTTATTTTATAATTTATTTACAAAATTTAAGCAATATATTTATTTTTAGCCTTGTATAATAAGGATAGAAGAGTATTTCAATTCACCATCTATGGTTTATATAATATTAGAATTGATGGAAGGTGGTGAATTGTTCGAGCGGATAAAAAAACATAATGGTATGTCAGAAAAGCAAACGAAATTTGTTTTCTACCAAGTGGTTTTAGCAGTGAATTATCTGCATGAAAATGGAATTACACATAGGGATTTGAAGGTAATTTGAACATTATTGAATACTATTACTTTATTATGAACTTTAACAGTTCTAATGATAAATATTTTTATTTAGCCAGAAAATATTTTATTAGCTAGTCATGAAGAAGAAACTGTAGTAAAAGTATCTGATTTTGGACTATCAAAAATTGTTGATTCACAGACAATGATGAAAACTTTTTGTGGTACTCCAATGTATGTAGCACCTGAAATACTGAAAACAGGTGGTAGAGGCACGTATGATAAGCAAGTTGATGTTTGGAGTCTAGGAGTTATTTTATATTGTTGTTTAAGTGGACTAACACCTTTCAAAATTCATGATAAAGTAAATTCGTTGTACGATCAAATTATAAATGGAGTGTACAACTTTAATAATTCAAAATTTTTTAATATTTCCTACAATGCAAAAGATCTCGTAAGAAAAATAAATTTTACAATTTCATTGTGGCTCTGCATGTATGCATTTTAATTTCATTTTAATTTCATTTGTTTTTTAGATTAAAAAAATGATGACTGTAGATCCCAAAAAAAGAATTACTATTCAAAATGTTCTAACCCATCCGTGGTTAAATGACGTAGAGAATCAAACAAAGGTGCATAAATTATTGAGACTTGCGGATTCAGAAAACATACGACAAAAAAACGTATTGAATGACAATATACGTGATTTAAAGCGAGCACGTCTTGGATAAGCTTTTAAATTATTTAAGTTTAAATTATTCAATTATTTCAGTATTTTGTGTGATTTATTATCGTTGGATTTTTCTTAAAAATATCTGTTTTTTTTTTTTTAATAAGGGTGCATTATTTGCAATGCTGGACAATATATTTTTCTATTATAAAAATCAATTTGGCATGATGCAAATTTATGATAAAAAGTATATAAATGTAATAGTATAATCTATGTTAAAATAATTAAGCATTATTTATAAGATTTTTTTAGCGTCTGGAAATGTATAAAATGGTAGAGTTAATGTCGATAACACAAAGACCATCTTTTCAAATATTTGAAAAGATCAAAGTACAAAAATTTATGTTATGATAGTGTCGCGGACAATCGCATCCGTCACAATAGTAAAAAATTGACAAATAAATAAATTATTTTATTAATAAATTAATTTTTATTCCTTAATATTTTATTCTATAAACTGTAATATGCTAGTTACATTTTGTAACAGAAGAGTCTTTTTTACATGGAGAAGGCTCTGAACATTTTGGAAAAGGTAAAGGAGTTCCCACATCTGGTTTCGTATCAAGTTCAGCTACTAAACGCTTTTCCAAGATTCAAAGATTTTGGACAAATTTTTGTACAACCAAATATGTATTGCATGATCTGTCTGGAAAAAATGTGTTAATTTATCGAGTCTTTCTTGAGGAAGAATGATTTTCAAATGTTATAGAAGAATCTTAAACGTGCGCGATGATTCTAAATTAACTTGAGGATGAACTTTTGAACGAACACCGAGCTTCGTTCTGGATTCCTGTTTAAAATGAAAATGTTTAAAAGAAAAAGTGATTTCTTAAGTTAGTCAGCACTTTAAGACGTACCAGCTCGACACAAAATATTAAATCTCAGAATGAAACCTGCGACTGATGTGGTCCTGGTTGCAAGAGACCTATAAAAAACAACTAAAATGAAAAACGGGTGCAAAAACCTAATAGGATAGGATCTAAAGGTTTTGCTCTTTTTCCTTTCTTGTTAGAACAAAAATCATGAAAGTTTTTTAAAGCAGAACAAATATTAGCTCTTGCTCCGTGTAATATATTAGATAAATTTTTCGGCGTAAAACCTTCTTTTAAGAAATGATCTAAATACTTTTTTGTTTTTCTTATAAAACAAAAATCATGAAACTTTTCTAAATTATCCGCTGCTCCACTCAACATGCTGCATAGATCACTCAGCCTAAAACCTGCATTATAGAAATCCCCTAAAAGTTGTGTTTTTTCTCCTTTCTCATTAAAACAAACACTGTGCAATCCTTTTAAAATAAAAGAAGCATAAACTCCTGCTTTACATAATAGGCAGGATAAGTTACTCGGCTTAAAATTTTCATTATAGAAATCATCTAGAAGTTCTGATCTCTCGCCTTCATCATTAAAACAAACACCATGTAATCCTTCAAAAGCTTTTGCAGCATTAGCTCCTGTTCCACCTAAAATACTGGATAAATTATACATTGTAAAACTTTTTTTCATATCTTTTTTCTCAGTAAAATGCTTTAAATGTGGTTTTTTATTTCCTTCTTCATCAAACCAAATATCATATAAATCTTTAAAAACTTTTGCAGCATTAGCTCCTGCTCCACCTAAAATACTGGATAAATTAGCTAGATCTATTCCGTTTTCTTCTAGAACTATTAAACATTGTCTTTTACTTCCTTGTTTATCAAACCAAAGATCATATAAGGCTTTAAAAGCTTCTGCAGCGCTATTTCCTGCTCGATGCAAGACACTGGACATATTAGCTAAATTTATTCCTTCATTTTCTAGAGCTTTTAAACATTGCGTTTTATTTCCTTCTTCGTCAAACCAAAGATTATATAAATCCTTAAAGGCTCGAGAAGCATTAACTCCTGCTCCACTTAAGATACTAGACATACGAGCTAGATCTACTCCATTTTCTTCTAGTTTTGTTAAATATTGTGTTTTTTTTTCCGTTCTGATCAAACCACAGATTGTATAAGTGTTTAAAGGCCTGGGAAGCATTAGCTCCTGCTCCACTTAAGATACTGGACATACGAACTAGATCTACTCCGTTTTTTTCTAGTTTTGTTAAATACCGTGTTTTTTTCCGTTTTGATCAAACCAAAGGTCATACAAATCTTTAAAAGTTTTTGCAGCATCAGCTCTTGCTCCATGCAAAATACTTGACATATTAACTAGGTTTATTTCTTCTTCTTCCAGAGTTTTTAAACATTGTGTTTTATTTCCTTCTTCGTCAAACCAAAAGTTATATACGTCTTTAAAAGCTCTTACAGCTTTATCTCCTGCTCCATGCAAAATGCTGGACGTATTTGCTAAACTTATATCATTTCTTTTTAGAACTTCCAGATATTTTTTTCCTTCTCCTTTAATTAAAAAATCTAGGAACAGATCAAATGCAGATGTTCCTTCTCTACCAACCGCACTTCTAGCAAATTTAATTTCTTCATCAATGTTTTTATTTCGAATTTCCTGATAGCTAGATCTATTATATTTTATATCTTTAAAAAGCTTTTTCATTGTTCTTTTTGTAAGGCTAAATTCACGAGATTCTAACCAGCGTAATGCTATTTCATGTAATTCTCCATAATTATATGGAACTTTATTAGACTTATTATTTTTTTTTATTTCACTTTTAATAATGCCATTCAGTTCTTCTCTACTAGGTTGATTAACTGCAAATACTAATTTATCTAAAAATGCTTTTTTTATTTCTTCCTGAAAAAGTTTTCTTTCTTTTACCACTTTCTGCATAGCAGACGAAAATTCTAATCGCTTTAGCAGTTCTTTTCTTGTTGTTTTATCTTGGGAGAACTGATAAAAACAACGCCCTTGTATATTATCATCTGTAAACAGAAAGTCTTTTAAAATGTCACATGTTTCTGTATCTACACTATCAAATTTTAAAGGATAAAAACCTTTAGATTGCACTTTTTTTAATTCCTTTTTTTCTGTGAGATCTAGATTTGCATTAGCGTAGATAACAAAATATCTCATATCATTTTTTAACTCTTCAACAAAAAGAGAAAAATGCTTATTAATAGATAACGTATTCCTTCTTTCCTGTTTTCTGGAGGGAAATAACTGACTGTAACCAATATTACTATTTGCGTTATGAGCCTTTATGTAAGCTATTCTATCTTTATAGTTAATAGTAATGTCAGATATATCACAGCTTTTTCCTCCAAGGTTTATAGAAAACATATTTTTATGCAAGAACATATAATTCAAGAAAAATATTAACAAATTAAACTTATACATAATTCCAGGTACATCATTCCTAAGATTTTCAATAGCTATTAAATCACTTAATACTCCTTCTTGTAATGCTATATAATCGTATCGAACTTTACTATTTTCTTTTATTTCATCTTTAATGATGCTGTTCAGTTTTTCTCTATTGGGCTGATTAACTGCAAATATTAGTTTATTTAAAAATTCTTCTTTTATTCCATTTTCAAAGTCCTGAGAAAGTTTTCTCTCTTTTATTACTTTCTGCATGGCAGATGAAAAGTCTAATCGCCTTAAAAGTTCTTTTCTTGTTATTTTATCTTGCGAAAATTGATAAAAACCACACCCTTGCATATTATCATTTATAAACAAAAAGTCTTTCAAAATTTCATATTCCTTCATATCTATGCTATCAAATTTAAAAGGGTAAAAATTTTTAAATCTCCCTTTTTTTAATTTGTTTTCTTCAGTAAAATCCAGGCATGAATTAGTGTAGATAATAAGATATTCTATATTATTTAATAAACTATCTGATTTAGATATTAAATATTTAATAAAACTATCAAAGTAATCATTAATATAAAAAATGCTTCGTTTTTCTTTAGAGAATAACTTAGCATAACTAATGCTATTATCTATATAATATTTGTCCACATTTTCAATTTGTATATAAATAGACTTCTTTTTGTAACGAAGAACAATATTATAAAATTTATCAATGTCAG
Source organism: Ormyrus pomaceus (assembly GCA_900474385.1). NCBI lineage: Eukaryota > Metazoa > Arthropoda > Insecta > Hymenoptera > Ormyridae > Ormyrus > Ormyrus pomaceus. The sequence goes on from UCOM01001765.1 coordinate 7,115, forward strand.
AATCATCAAACGCTAATGACAATGAAGGGTATTTATGCTCATATACAGACTTTCTTAGTGAGCAAAGCACTGACAAGTCTAATCGATACATAAGTCCAATTAAGTGATGAGGAATCTGTTGTTTAGTTTGACAAATATTATTCAATTCATATTGTCCGGGTTTATCCTGTAAATCACTAGGAGATTCTGAATTTTCATTGCTAGCAACACTTACATCCATGCGGAGCTTCTTTAACACTATATCATCTTTGTCTGTAATAGACCGCCCACGTTTTCTACTCGTTTTACGATTTTCCTTACTTGGACTCCTTGAATGACCCCTTTGTTTCTGTGAGGAATTTTCAACATTTTGTAACGGTGTAGAAATGTAAAGTTGACAAATATTGTTTGAATTTGAACCTACCATATTACCGTAAGCTTCCTCTCTAGAAACTTTTATGCTTTTAAAAATGGTTTCACTATATAAATAGTATTACCTTTACCTTGTTCTTCTTCGGGAGGTTTGGGCCGTTTGGTTCTTTGGTTGGCAATAGAATAGACTATACAGCCATTAACAGTTGGATATAGATGGCGCTCTGAGCGCAAGCAGGAAGTTTGAAATTGCGGAGCGTTGAATTGAATCGTTCAAGTCGGAGGAATCTGCAGAATAGAAATTGGGTAAAGTATGGTTTACCTTTACCTACCTTACTTTCTTCTTCTCTCCTTTCTTGGCTACGTGATTTAACAAATCCTTGTGAGCCATCGCCCGATGAATAAAGGAATTATTATGTGAATCTGCATTATCAATTGTAGTTAATTATTTATTAAATTTTCTCAAGGCCGGCCGTGTAGGCACCGTAGGATTTAAGGAGGTTCATTCCAAAATCAAATATGTAGAAAATGTTATGAAATTGAAATATATTGTTATTTGCATCTTCCGGAATATTATGTGCTAAATTTTAGATAGGGTTGACGATAAAAATAACGAGAAAAATACTTTCAAACATTGTACATTTTACCCGTGTCTTATGGCAAAGGTATCGGCGCAAACAGAAAGTGCTACTATAATTTTGCGTAACCTGTAGGCCGCGAAATGAAAAACAACAGTATTAAACTATGAAGAATAAGCTTTCTTTTAAGACCAAGAAAAACATATGTTGACGACCAACGCAAGAAGATATTCATCGTTCAACTTAGCAAAATTCTGAAAAAAATATCATGGTGGCGAGCGCATTGAAGACGGTCACGTGATACAGGCTTCGAAAACGCGCAACATTTGAATCTTCCAAAATTTTATCTCGCTACATTTGCCTGTTTTAGCTCTGATCATCTTTTCAAATATTTGAAAAGATTAAAGTACAAAAATTTATGTTACGTGTCGCGGATAATCTCATCACAATAGTAAAAAAATTGACAAATAAATAAATTATTTTATTAATAAGCAAACTTTTATTCCTTAATATTTTTTTCTATAAATTGAAATATGCTAGTTAACATTTCGTAACAGAAGAGTCTTTTTTACATGGAGAAGGCTCTGAACATTTTGGAAAAGGAGTTTCCATATCTGGTTTTTCTTTCGTATCAAGTCCAGCTACTAATCGCTTTAACAAAGCAATCGCTTTTCCAGGATTCAAAGCTTTTGGACAAGTTTTTGTGCAATTAAATATTGTATGACATCTAAATACTGAAAAAAAATCTTTTAATTTATCGAGTCTTTCTTGAGGAATTCCATCTCTTGAATCAATAATCCATCTGTAAGCCTTTGCGAATGACATGCATTATGATTTAAAATTAATTAATTATATGTATATTACAAAGTATTTTATTTTTCCTTACTTGCATGAGTACAGCAGGACCTAAATATTTGTCTCCTGTCCACCAATACGGAGGACAAGAGTATGTACAACATCCACATAAAACACAATCGTATAATCCATTGAGTTTGTTTCGATCTCTTTCACTTTGCAATAATTGCCTTTTTCCAATAAATTCATCTTCTCCAGGTCGTTTTAAGTATGGCTCAATTAGTTTGTATTGGTCTAAGAAATGACTCATATCCGGAATCAAATCACGTATAATATACATGTGGGGTAATGGGTAGATAATTATTGGTTTGTTGCTTGAATCTTGAGTAATTTTTCTACAAAATTAATATTTTATGTAAGAACTAAACATCGTTTTAATAATTTTTTTTTAACACTGGATTTTTTTAAGTTTTACGTAATGCAAGCTAAAGTATTAACTCCATTAATATTCATCCCACAACTTCCACAGATTCCTTCTCGGCAAGATCGACGAAAAGATAATGTAGGATCTAGTTTAGCTTTTATTTCATGCAGTACATCAAGTACCATTGTACCACATTTATTTAGGTCTACCTCATACTGTTGCAAATATGGACCTTTGCAGGCTCCTTCTTCATTATATCGATAGATTTTAATCTTCTTTATATAAGGAGTTGGCTATGTATTGAAAAAAAATTAATCAAAACTTATGTATTTATTGGTTAATTTTTTTGTCATTAAAATTATTATAAACTTAAAAAAATTATTAAAATGTTTAATTTACCTCTTTTTTAACTTCCGGTTTATCCGGACAAGATTCCTTATTTTTCTTATCTTGTTTGTTCACTTTAGTTTCCTTAAAATTATACCTTGCCAAATAAAACGTTTTGCAATATATTTTGAAATAAGAATTAATATTTTCACTTTTCCATTCACTTCTCCGTGGAAATTTATTTAGTTGTATTAAGCTTGATTGCTTCCACATTTTTTATTAGGATGTTTTCAGAAAAAATTAATTGGTTTATTTAGAAACTCTATTTATAATAAATAGGCCTGAAAGAAGTCGCAAGTGGATTCTTTACATTATAATAATTGAATATCTTACTTCAATTTAGAAACTTTTAAAAATAAAATACATCGTATATATCGTAGCTTATCAGGATAGTTAAAAATTATAATCCTTATTTACCTAATAAATTATTGATTTAATTATAAGATCAAAGATTTTTCTTACCTTTCTTGAAAAACTGATTAAATATCATTTTCAGCTTATTCTTGATATTTGGTTTGTAAACTACTAAAGCATTCGTGTTTTGATTTACTCTGATTTATTGTTTTTATATTTGACATACTAATATTCAATTCCTTAAGTGTTGGCCAATAAACGTGTATCGCAAATAGTTCTAACACAGCACGTACGAAAATTCGACATTGCATCTGCTATGTTAATATAAGTAAATGACGTTAAATTGGAACAATTGATCCTTGCACCTGTAACTTTTAATGATTTTTTTATTTTTCACATAGTTGTTTGATTTTCAGATTTTATTGCAGATAAGACCGTTTCGGCGGTGTTGATAAATGGCAAATTTTATTCAATTATATATTTTTAAATATGATAAATTTTTAGAATTCTTTATTTTACTGTATAGTGCTAAAAAAGTGCTTTCGCGCGATTGAAAAAGTGAAAGTGAAATACTCTATTTTTTGTGACAGACTATGAACAAGCTATATAGCTGAATAACTTAATTCAATTCGCAAATTCATTCATTCAGGATTTACAATATTACTTTTCCACCGCCTGCGCATGCACGTTCTCAGAAACCCACCAGAAAATCGAGCCGCGGCGCGATATTATTTTCACAAGATTTCTTCCTAAATTTTTTCTATATAATATTAAGGTCTAAAATTTTAAACACACATGCATAAAACGTAAACAAATAATGATGCATTAATAAAATTTCGAATTTCGAAAATACATAACAGACTTCTGTCTTTCAAAGTTTTTTTTTTAGTTTACAATTTTTCCTGGATAAACAAAAACATTTTTTAACTTTTAACAATAACTTTAGGAATCTAGAAGACTTGCAGAATATCCCTGAATTTTTGAACATATTTTAGCGAATATTCTTTGAGTATCTGGCGAGTTAAATGCAGTTTGCTGCTCCGTAGGAGCGATTAAAGAGCCACGTATTTATAAAACAAAAGGTTCGATACTAAATCGCAAAATAAAGGAATTTATTTTTTTTCTCTTTAAAAGTGTTACTTATATTAATCTTTAATAGCTATACAAATTTCAAGTATCGTTATAAATGTTTTTTGTTAAATAACGAATTTCAAAGTTTGATGTTTTAACATGGTAATGGTAAAGCGTAAAAATTTTACGTTTATGTCGTATATAATTACGTATAATTTTTCTTGTAGTTCTAAATATAAGATTTGAACAAAAAAACAGGTCAAATGAAAGGAAATTTAATCTTCTTTCGATTATTGTTTTAAAAATTATACCTTTTCTAACTCGTTTAGAAGATATTAATATAAACGCAGAAGAACCACGCAGTTTACATGCATTGAGTGCTACAGGACTCACAGTCATTATTAAATAACTGATAAGTGCAGAGTAGAAAGAAGGCAAAAGGAACAACAGTTATAGCCTAGCATAGAATTATTAAAAAAAAAAGCAATGATTCAGGATTTTTCTCTTTAAAACAAACATTGAATATAATTTTAAAGCTTATTTCAAGCTCTTTAAAATCTGTTGAAAATTTTTAATCATTACGTTGATATGAGATCATTACGAAACGCAATGTATGAACCCCCCTGAAGAATATCACGTGACATGTTGACCGTGGACCGCGGAGGGATCTGCCATTACCCCCTCTTAACAAATTTAGTTGCGGAAAAAACAAGAATCTCTTACCGATATCTGTTTTCGAGACAGTTTATTGAGTAAAACGTACATAGAACCGCAGAGCAACTGCTTCAATGTCGAGTTTGTTTCATCGTTTTGAATAAAAGTACCGTCGAAAACACACACTTGTTGCTCAGATTGCCGGTCTTTCGAGCGTTCTCTTTACCACGTGTTATTATTACTAGTACAAGCGTTTAAATGTAAGTAGTATTATTTTTATAAGGAAATTGTACACTTTCGAAAATGTTTCCTCAAAATAACCTCCAAAAAATAAATTATATTATTAAAAATGCGTTCTAGTATAATTTTGAATAAAATGAGACAAGCTAGAACTGTTTTAACCTTTTTGATGAATAAATGTTGCTATTTTAAGATTTATGCTCTACCATTATTTTTACAATGTTTTAAATTTTAAATTATTTTATCACAAAATTTAGACGTGTCAGTAACTTCAGTATGAAAAAATACAAAAATTTTAAGTTTTGTTAAATGGAAATTCTTAAAACAGTAATATTTATTCATCAAAAATGTTAAAATAAATATATACCTTTTTTTTGTATTTTATCAGAAATTCAATGCAGTAACTATTATTGGGGCATATTATAATTATAATTTTATCTTTTTTGAATATTTATTAAATAATCTTATAATAATAATAATAATAATAATAATAATAATCTCATAATAATTATTCTTAAAAAAAATTTTATTATTTTTAATGTACAAAAACGTATTGGAAAATTAAAAATAATGTTATTCCAATATTTTTCATGTAAACTATTTATTTAATTTCTTAAGACTTAACTTGTAAAATTATATTTTCAGAATGACTTTACCAATGGATGATGCTTACTCAATATTAGTAATTGGAAGTGGTGGAAGAGAACACGCAATATGCTGGAAACTTGCGCAATCTCAACAAGTAAGACAAGTCTTTTAATATTGTATTAATATGTAATTTTATTATTTAAATAATAACCATAATATTGTAAATTTAGGTGGCAAATATTTTTGTTGCTCCAGGCAATTGTGGTATAGAGCAAGAAAAGAAAGTTAAATTGGTTCAATTGGATATTAAAGATAATAAGGTAAAAAAGTACTTCTTAAAAAAGTTTTATTTAGTTACGTATAGGAAAATCTAAAATTTAAAGATTTGAAATCATTTCAGATAAAAAAGTTTTATTAAAACTTTAATAAACCATACCTAACATATTTATTTATTTTCAGGGTGTAGCTGATTGGTGTAAAAAAAATGACGTGAGTTTCGTTGTAGTGGGTCCTGAGGAATATCTAGCTCGAGGACTTGCAGATGAACTTAAGAAAGCTGATATTTCATGTTTTGGGCCTACAAAAGATGCTGCACAAATTGAAGCAGACAAAGATTGGGCTAAAGCATTTATGGATCGTCATGAAATTCCAACAGCAAGATGGAAAAGTTTTACAAAGAGTGAAGAGGCTAAAAAATTTGTAAAAGAGTAAGTAAAATATTGTTCAAAGTAGTATGAAAATAAACATTGATTAAGAAAATTTTAATATATTGTAATAATAATTAATCCAATATTACAATGAGATAAATATTTTGAACTTATAAAAAAAAAAACAATAAAAGAAAAATAAAAAAACAAAGCACACTAATAATTGGAATATTACTTATCAACAGTAAATTTTATTTTTTAGGGCACCTTTTCCTGCTTTAGTTATAAAAGCTGCAGGATTAGCAGCTGGAAAAGGTGTTGTTGTTGCTAAAAATAGAGAAGAAGCTTGCCAAGCTATTGATGAAATGCTGCATGATAAAAAATTTGGTTCTGCTGGTGAGACAATTGTTGTAGAAGAACTACTACAAGGAGAGGAAGTTTCCATGTTAGCATTTACAGATGGTGAGTTCCAAAGCTAAATAAAATGTTATTAAGAGTATACAAAATAATAATTTATAAAGCAAAATTGTTATTTATTTCTTTGTTTTAAAATTTAGGTAAAACTGTAGTGTCTATGGCTCCAGCACAAGACCATAAAAGAATTTTCGATGGAGATGAAGGCTTGAATACAGGTGGCATGGGTGCTTATTGTCCTTGTCCTCTTCTAACTCAAGAAGAATGTGAAAGAATGAAAATTGAAGTTCTTCAAAAAGCTGTAGATGGACTTAGACAAGAAAATATACCATTTGTCGGAGTCTTGTATGCAGGTTTGATGTTGACTCCAAGTGGCCCCAAGGTCTTAGAGTTTAATTGCAGATTCGGTGATCCTGAGACACAAGTTATTTTGCCTTTGTTAAAATCTGATCTATTTAAAATAATGAAAGCCTGTTGCGAAGGAACCTTAAGTTCTCAGCAAGTTTCATGGAGAGAAAATATGTTTGCTACTGGAGTTATTTTAGCATCACGAGGTTATCCACAGTCATCATCCAAAGGTCAAATCATAAAGGGTGCTGCGGAAATAGATTCCAGACAGGATCATTTTGTTTTTCATAGTGGTACTAGTATTTCACCTCAAGGAGAACTTATGACAAATGGTAAGTTGTATAAAATGTTAGATATTAGAAGTGTACTGAAATAACTCTTTACAGGTGGTAGAGTGCTAATAGCAGTAGCTTTAGCCCCTTCATTAGCTTCTGCAGCGGCAAAAGCTACAGCAGCTGCACGCTATATTTCATTTGAAGGCAAACAATTTAGAACAGATATTGCTCATAAGGGAATCGCAAGGTTGAGAATTTTTAATCTTAAAAGTCGTTTAAGAAGTATATTTGTTTATGCAATCTTTTTTTTAGGTCTATATTACAATATGGACAAATGACATATAAATCCAGTGGAGTGGATATTCAGGCTGGTGATTCTTTAATTTCCGTAATTAAGCCAGCAGTCCATTCTTCAAAAAGAACTGGAACAGTTGGAAGTATTGGAGGATTTGGTGGATTATTTGATCCTAAAGCTGCTGGTTACGAAGATCCTCTTCTTGTATCTGGCACTGATGGAGTAGGCACAAAGTTAAAAGTAAAAATGATTTACTTAAAATTTTGTGAATTAAAATTACAATGTAATGCGTTTTTTTATAAATTAATAAATTTAATAATTTTAGATTGCTATAGATTATAATAAACATGATACAGTCGGTATTGATTTAGTTGCTATGTGTGTAAATGATGTTCTTGCTCACGGTGCCGAGCCGTTGTTTTTCCTTGACTATTTTGCATGCGGTAAATTAGATGTTGGTACTGCAGCTAAAGTTATAAATGGAGTAGTTGAAGGATGTAAACGTGCAGGTTGTTCTTTGGTAAGACTATTGGAACCTAATATTCAAGATAACATTTCGTAATTGCTTTTCAATCTTTTCTTAAATTCTTAATTTAAGGTTGGTGGAGAAACTGCAGAAATGCCTGATATGTACGCCAATGGAGAATATGATTTAGCTGGTTTTGCTGTTGGTGCTGTTGAGAAAACTGATTTATTGCCAAGGACTAAAGATATAAAAATAAACGATGTTGTTATTGGTTTGCCTTCTAGTGGAGTACATAGTAATGGTTTCAGTTTAGTCAGAAAAATCTTAAAATTAGCTGACAAAAAATATTCCGATATTGCCCCCTTTTCAACATCGGGAAAAACTATCGGTAAATTGAAAAAAAAATTTAATAAAAGCATAGAACTCTTAAAAAATCAAATAATAATTAATATTATTTACAAATTTTAGGAGAAGAATTATTGGAACCTACAAAAATTTATACGAAAACAGTTATTCCTGCATTAAAAACGAATTTAGTTAAAGCATTTGCCCACATTACCGGTGGTGGTTTGACAGAAAATATTCCTCGAATTCTTCCTGAAGGAATGGGTGTAACGTTGGATGCTGATAAATGGAATATTCTGCCAGTTTTTAGTTGGTTAGCAACTACAGGTGGAATAGGAAAATACGAAATGTTAAGAACTTTTAATTGCGGTATTGGTGGAGTTATTATTTGCTCTGAAGAACATAAAGATAAGGTTTTAGAATATCTAAAACCAGAAAATCCTATTTTGATTGGCAAACTTCATTCTTTGCAAGGTAAACAATGAAACATATTTAATAAGTTCAATGCATTTAATATGCATTCAACATAAAAATATGCATAAGAAAATATAAAAATAAACATTTTTAATTCAAAATAAAAATTTACCTTTTAGAAAATAAAGTTAGAGTTGATGTTAAAAATTTCGAGAAGGCTATTGAGACTGAAATGAAAAAATATGTACCATCTTTAATAGAAAAATTATCAAAACCTTTGAAAAAGGTTGGAGTATTGATATCAGGTAGCGGTACTAATTTACAAGCTTTAATAGATGCTACTCAAGATCCAACGCAAAATATAGGAGCTGAAATCGTTTTAGTTATTTCTAATAAAAGTGACGTAGAAGGATTAAAAAGAGCTGAAAGAGCAGGAATAGCAACAAAAGTAAGATTAAACAATAATATTTGACTAATGGAATTAAGGCAAGTCTAAATGACTTTTGAGGTAAAGTAGGGAGGCGGTATAGACTCTTACGATTTTTCTCTTATGCTATATCTGAAAGGTCATTTAGAATTAACATCCGAAATATCCTTCGTTAAAAATATTTTATTTCGTACAAACTTTAGGAATGAAAATTATTGTAGATGTAAAACTAAGATTAAATTCAGAGTTTACTATTTTGAATTATTCAAATTTTTTTCAAATTTAAATCCTATATTTCATAGGTTTTAACTGACGTTTTTTACTTACAGGTCGTTAAACACACTGACTATCCCTCTAGAGAAGCTTTTGACAAAGAAATGCATAATCATCTTGTGCAAGCTGGAGTCGAGATTATTTGTCTCGCTGGATTTATGAGAATACTCTCAGCTGAGTTTGTCTCTAAATGGAAAGGTGCCATGATAAATATTCATCCATCGTTACTACCTTCATTCAAAGGAGCTAATGCTCACAAAGATGTTTTGGCATTCGGTGTTCGAATTTCGGGATGCACTGTACATTTTGTAGCGGTAAGATTAAGTGATATTAAATATTAAAAAATAAGTTATTTATTGTTGATTGTTTAAAATTTGATTTTTTATTTAAAAAATTAGGCTGATATTGATTCTGGAGCAATTATAGAACAAGAATCTGTACCCGTTTTACCTAACGATACAATTGAAACTTTACAAGAACGTGTAAAAATTGCAGAGCACCGAATTTTTCCAAAAGCACTGAAATATCTAGCAACAGGAAGAGTGCAATTGAAAGACGATGGTTCTCTTGAATGGAAGTTTTGAAAAAAAATTTGTAAATAGATCTACAAAATGTAAATATTACTTATTTTTTTACTACGTAATTTTTAAAAACATTGTTTAATATTGTTAAAAATATGTTTTGTACTCAATTTATTACATATATAGTTTAAATTTTTAAAAGCTTTAATTTATTTACACCTTATCGTCCCCTATACTTATTACTTACTAAATATAGAAATGATAAAATTCATAATATTTTTATCTGACTCTTTGGACGTATGTAATAAATTACTATGATTATGAGATTTCTCAACTGATTTTTCTGGAGATTTAGAAAGCGCGGTTTCTGCTAAAGATTTCAAATTAATTTGTATCATTTGTTTTTGTAAAATTGGCACCAATAAGTTATATTTATCAATTTTGGTGTTAATTTTTTTCACCGCGTCCATTAAATTCTCTAAAGACTTGTTCCAACTTTCTTCTTCATCATCTGTTAAAGGTAATTCACCTAATTTATTTCTAATTTTGGCTAGCTGTTTTTTCAGGTCTTCTGTTTCTTCTCTTATTTCCTTAGACAGTTGAATCCATTCAGGTGTAAACCCATTGTCGATTAGCACCTAATAAAGAAAATTTCTTAGAAAAGTAATATGATATATTAATGTTTATGGTTTTTATTTGTTTCAACTTAAATAATGTATTTTCGTAAAAGAATTATTCGCTTACTTGGTTCAGTTTATGCGTTACAAAGTCTACGTAAGGATTTTGCTCGCAGACATTCTGCTTAAGAGGTTTTCCCATACCGGGTAAGTCGCTGAACTTTCCTTTATTCATTGCTTCTTGAATAAGATCTTCCACAAGACGATCCATGCCGTAGCGAGTTTTAATGTCCTTGGCGCGCTGCTTATCCATGCCGACAAGGGTGTTGCGTTCGACTGCCTGAATTTTTTTTAGTCTGTGCTCCATGACGTTTTCCGCAGCTTTAAGGGCTCGCTCAGCAACATATCGCCGCTGTCTAGTACTCGGAGAGCCGATGCCCACATCGTGAACCAAATAATGCCGATGCTGGGGAGCCGTGTGCTAAAAATTTATTAAATTTCTTTGTTCAAGCGTAATTCTTCAGTTTATAAGTTGAATTGCACGTAATATAGAGTACACGGGATTTCCTCTTCTTTCTTTGATTAATAAAAGCTTGTGTTCGCCTTATCGTGCAGTTTTCAGCATCAAGCAATTCCGGGGAAGGGGGCTCAAAGTCAAGTGTTACACGCGCGTAGTACAATCTTCGCGAGCACAGAAGAAAGGACGCGGCCTAATTGCGAATAATGATTACAAAGAATTGCATTATTATTGTAAGAAAATGCGCTCAAAAGGTAAACATTTTTATTTATTCCGTTTTTTCATGCTAATAATACTTTATATACATACGTGCTGTTACGTACTTTAATATCGAATTCTTCCACTTCAGGATGCAAAGATGAACTTTTTTCTCTTTCTTCAAACCTGTTACGCTGGATTTCTCTGTAAGCATTTTCAATCTGAAAAAGTATGAGAACATATATTACGGAAGTGTTGCATAACGATCATTGCATTGGTGCACTTACTTCAGAAAATCGATTTGCACTCGCTTCATTATTTCCACTATCTGGGTGAAATCGTTTAGCGAGATTAACGAAAGCTAATCGTAGACATTCATCGTCACAATCTTCTGATACTCCCAGCGTCTGATAATATTTCTAAAATACGAAAAACATCAAATTTCTTAAAACCGACTAAAATATTTGGGGTCTCTAAATAGTTTTTAAATTTATATTTAACAGAAAAAATTAAAACATTTTCTATATTTTGAAGTGCGTATTCTCCTCTTATATAAAAAATTCAGTCAATTCCGCCGAAAATTGCATTTCCATAAGGTGGCAACGGGATTCTTTTTTGAAATTAACTATAATATTAATTGCAGAAATATAAAAAAAATTTGTTACTACGTTTTTTACATCGAAAAATAAACATTTTGAAAAATTAGATTCCTATTCAACGTTATATTTTATGAAACTAATATTCACTTTTTCTCTCATTTTTAATAAATTTCAAATCTTACATTAATTATTGCAAATTTCATTTGATGTTTAGATTTACCTTAATTGTCAATCGAGATTTCTTTTGAGTGGCATAGCATCTGATAATATTTCTTGACATTTGTCCTACACATGATGGACTTGTAAACATTTTCTGTTAAATTTTCTGAAAAAAAATTATCTTAATAGTATGAAGCTTAAAAAACTTTTAAATTTAAAATATTATTTATATTATAAAAATGCATTTATCCGAGATTTAATAGAGATTTTCAGTGTTTTTTTCATTTTAATAGTTTTATTTTAAAAAGGAAGACAATCATTTTTATTTAATATTTATACATTTAAATACTATATATGTCAACAGAAATATAAAAACGAAAAATTTTTTATTTTTTAAGATTTTATTTCTTAAAGTAATAAATTATTTAAGTCTGGAATGTGTATAATATAATTTAATCAATTAAAACCTGACATTTATTTACATTTAACATTTTATAAAAATAGATAATTTTGCCCACTTTCAAGTACAAGTATTTTAATTATCTATTAATAATTCTATTAATAATTAAAACAATTATATAAATTTTATCAATTTAATTTTTTTTAATATAAAAAGTAATATGATTTCTTACATAATGTCCTTTAAATAAAAACTGCGCAGCTTTAAATATTTTAAGGTTATTGTAGTTTTTGCCAAATGTTTTGAAAAGTATGTACATGTATATCTAACATTTTAGTTTTCTAAATGTACGTACCGATAAAAAATATCTTAAAAAATTATTTCAGAAAGAGCTGTCCTATGCTGACAGTAAAAAAATAAAAACATTTTCACCCGATCCTCAAGCGGCTCATAAGCTTGCATCTGCAAGCCGTCTGCTCAGCTGTCAAGCTAAATTCGATTTTGCATCCTATAGATTATATACCTATATATGCAGTCAAATTGAATACTCGGTCGCTAAAACAGGAATTTGCGACAAAGAAAAAATGCCTACACACACACACACATATATATATATATATATACATTTAAAGCAAAGCAGCAAGTGTCGTACGGGAGGCCGCAAGATCGAGCTGTCGGCGCATAAACTAACGGAGCTTTCGAAGCGTGCAGCTGATTTTCTCGATAATATTGTACGTAAGCAGAAAACTCACGCACAAGGCATTCCGTTTTCCGCATACCGCCGAGAGCGTATCTACGAGGCACAAGCGACACACGACGCTAGTGTGAAGCTAAGGAGCAACGAGGAGCCGAACTCGAGCGCCCGACTATTTCCATCTGGCAGAGGAAACTCAACCGAATTAGGAGGCATTTTCCGTCGTGGGAGAGGTGCTGTGGAAGGCGAACCTCATCCGTTGGTTCTCTCATCCGCGGGCAATCCGAGTTATGCCCGAGTTCGTTCGACGCGCCTGACCTGATTATTCGACGCGATCATGGTGGTGGAGCGCAGAAAAAATAAGAAGCGCAAAGACGTGAGTGTTTGAATGCTTGTCCTGGGACTCGACCGACTACAAAGGAAACCAGAATTTTCTACGGGCTGCTGATTTTGTCGCATCCTCTATTCTGACGCCTCTTCTACCTCTCTCTCTTTCTCCGTCTTTCTCTTTCTCTCGCGCTCTAACCTTTTGACGTCTACCTTGAATTTCACGTCTTACTCACTTTTTCGAGCACATAATTCACTTTGAGAAACACTTTTTGCCATTTAGCGTGTTTAGTATTTTCAGAGTTTTCCTCTTCTACGCTAGTTTTTTTACGTCAAAGTATCGGCTGTTTTTGCACTTTAGACTTTCCGTCTCTAATAACACCTTATGGAACGCTATTTTTTTATATTTATTGCTGAATATGGAATACTTTTGATGAATACTGCATAGTAAAATAATGATTGTAATGTTTGCTTGTTTTTAATATGTTTTGAGAATTAATTTTCTATTTTTAATGAATATAAATCATTGATTGCAGGATGGATTTGAGACGCCAGTTGTTACTGATAAACCATCTAAAGAAGAATATGCAGTAGCGAAATGGATCCGTAATAATGTCCCATCCAAAAAGACTAAATTTGATAGAAATCATATTGTAGAGTACTTTACAGGGACAAGAGCTGTTGATGCCCTTTTAGAAAAATCACCATGGAGTAAGACATTATTTGAAACAAGACAAAATGTTGTTGATTTCCTGGAGACTATGTTGAGGCACAAATTTTTTCATAGAGCAAAAAAAATAGTTATTACTGAAGATGAACTTATTAGAATTAAGGGAGCTAAGAAGAAGAAAGATACAAAAGAAGAGAAAAAATCAGTAGAGAAAGAAAAGAGTAAAGAAAAAATTAAAGATAAGGATAAGGATAAGGATAAGGAAAAAGAGAAGAATAAAGGCGAAGATGCTGAATCCAAAGATGGGGATAAGGAAGAAAAAGCAGAAGAAGATGAAAAGCAAGAAAAACGAAAAGATCTTAAGAAAAAACCAAAAGTAAGATATTTATCAATAAAATTTATTAACACTTTAAGGATTTATTTATAAAAATTTTATTATATTATTTTTAATTGCTATTTCTAGGTTCGATTAGAAATGCACATGGACCAATACTTTGTGGATTGTAATGATGCATATGTTTGGATATATGAACCCATTCCAGTATATTACTGGTTCTTTGGAACTTTGCTAGTGCTGGGAGCCATTGGTGTGTGTCTCTTCCCATTGTGGCCATTGACAGTACGCCATGGTGTATGGTATTTAAGTATTGCAGCTGCTGGATTCCTCGTATTTATTTTATCATTGATGGTTATAAGAGCAATCGTCTTCTGTGTTTTATGGGTGTTAACATTAGGTAGACATCATTTATGGCTTCTTCCAAACTTAGTTGAAGACGTTGGATTCTTTGCCTCCTTTTGGCCATTGTATCATGTAAGTTGTTAACTTTCTATTTAATAATCAAGAGTTTTGGATAAATAATTTATTTGATTATTTTTCAGTATGAATACTATGGTCCAGTTTCTAATGATAAGAAGTCTCTGAAAAAAAAGAAACGAAAGAAAGACAAAGATTCTGACGCTGAAGATGATGGTGGAAATTCACACTCGTAAGTTTACTGATGCTTACAATTTACTTTTCATTGATTGGCATTAAAATTAAAATATTAAAAGTTTTTATTTATAAATTACAGAGAGGAAAAATCAGAATCCTCATCAGAAGCTTCAAAACCTGATTCTCCATCGGCAAGAAAATCTCCTAATGATGATAAAAATCAAATATCTGATGGTCATGAAGCCAGTGAAGAAGGCTCGGAAAGTGATAAATCAAATACCGGTGGAGATTTTGAAATGCTGTGAGACTGATGTTTATAAAGAAAATTGATCACATATTATTATTATTATTATCAAGTCGGGTTGTTCCCGAGTTTTTAGAAACTTTATGATTCCCTAATTCAAGTGGATGACAAATGCACTATCTATATTGAGCGTTTCAAAAATCTATTAAAAATTTAGTCGTTGAATTTCGCGTTATGTGTCAATAATTAAAAGAAAAGTTTCTGTGCGCTGCAGCTACAAAGATATTGTATTGTATTAATTTATAAGATCAATTGCTCGTTAACCTCCGACTTGAAGAAAAAAATCATGTTGCCTTCTACAATTGGCTCTGCCGTGGACTGAGTGGCTCATTCTCAGAGCTCTGATTTTATCTCGCATTTAATTTAATATTTTGCATGTATCAAGTGGATAACTGGTAAATTTTATACGTCTTCTAAAAGTTTTGTTGAAACACAATAACAATCCTTTTTATTCCGTCTATATTTTTCAAAGTTTATAAATATCTGTTGGTTCCTTTTATGGCGGATACGTCACATGAATTCCGCAACGCCGCAATACCGCGCATTACTTGCTATACAATGTACATTAATTTTTATTACATTATTATATTATAATATTGTATTATATATTATTATAGTTAATTCTGGAATTATTCTAATAGATATGGAGACTATAACAGTAACATGTTGTTTTTTTTTAAATAAATTTACTATAGGTTCCGCACTCCCACAGAGAATAACAATCAATTTTGAATGGAGTTCACAGTGATTTTTTGCAGCATGGCATTGCACATCTTCGCGTAAGGATTCATAGCGACGAGCTGCGACTTGGCGAAATTGGAGCCTCCTTCCGCAGCCCTGGAAAAATCTTCCTTTGCCTCTTCTTCCCTTCCCAGGCATCGGTAGAGAGCTGCGCGTTGACACAGCGCCTGTACACCCGCTTTCCCGCGACCGCCGCTGTATTCCACCGCCTGAATCAAGTCCTCCAACGCTTCTGCTGGCGTGAAAAGTGCGACTTTAAATTTTTAACGGCTCTATGCGACTTGATAATTTTTAATGTATACAACACGACTTACCTCCGTCCCTGCCAGCGAGGCGCAAGGCCTGCGCTCTGTCGTTGAAAATTGACGCCGAGTGCGGAGCTTTTTCGAGCGCTACGTCGAACAGCTTAAATGCCTCGTCGAATTTTTCATTCTCCGAGAGCAGAATCGCTCGCTTTACGAGCTCCTTCACCTCGTCGTTCAATTCTGGATCGTTCTCCGCGTCGATGACTGTCGATCAAAAATGTTTAAGCGATTCACACTTTTTACATATGCACTTTGGAAAAACGTATATATTTTAATTAAAGAGGCAATAGTTTGCCGCCCGACGCGTTTACGCTCGTATTACCTTCGTTTAAAATAGCACCGGGACTGGAGCCGATGCCGAGCGGCTGGAGAGGGTCGAAGATTGTATCCAAAATGACCTTATCGCGCTCGCTGAGATTATCCATGGCTGAAGAGGTGCAGCTGCAGCTTAACGAGATAAAGTTTTAATGCGCGCCCAGGACTGTTTCACGGATCGGAGTAAACAGGATTGCATCACGTGAGTAGAGGCTGCCTCTTTCGAGAGTCTTCCGTGGAATGTCCCCGGATCGACAAGTATTCAAATGAAGGTGGCTGCGCCGCGGACTGTGCGCATTGGCCGTCGGTACATTTGCTCGATCCCGATTAAAAATCGAGATCCCACTTGACGGTTTATAGCGCTAACAGTACTCACCATTACCCACTGATTTTTTTTTTTTTTTTTTTTACTGTATTATAGGGCTCGTCGAATCTTCTCGACTCTGATGTGGCACTGGAAAAGCAAATAATTTAGTTTAATTGCCGAAGAATCTTTGTTTTAAGAACAAATACTGAAGAGCTATAGAATATTAAATTAGAAAAAACTTGCTCTCAAAAACATAGTTATTAGGCAAAGAAATTTTTTAACGCAATCTTTGTCTGCGGTGTCAATAATAATAATTTGTACTTATATTATTATTAATTATTTGCTATTTATTATAAGAATAATTAAATTAATTTAAAAAATTTTTTAACTGACCTCGAAACTATTATTGAGTCACGAAATCCTCTTATTAAGCGTATTGAATGTGAAAAAAATCATTTTTTCACATTCATTCATTTTTATTGATTATCTATCTGTGAAAATTTAAATTTAAGAAAGATGTGACTTTTTTCAATAGTACAATTAATTACTTTTTAGTTTTAAACTGCTATATAGTGGATATTAATTTTTTTCTAAAATTTGTCATTTCACTTCTTTAATTAGTATACTGATTTGTATGTTCTTCGAGGTAAACGCCGGAATTTCCTTCCCAATAAGACAAGGCCACGCCATATTCAAGTTCCCGTCAGCTCGAAATTTTCCGAGTCGTTTCACAAAAATGTTTTCTAAATTTTCGGTGAGGAAAATCGTATTTGTTGACCCCAACGATCAAACTGATTAAACGACGTATCCAAATTCGAAACGAGATATTATTATAGTATAGTTAACGATGCAAAATTAAAAAAAAGTCTTAACAACGCCGATTAATCTCCCGTAAAAGACGAAGAAAAGAAAAAGAAACTTTCAAAATCGCGCCATCCTCGCCGACGAAAAAGCGAAGAAAACGCTCGTGCAGCGGCTTCACGGTCGAAAAGCAGCTTCGCGCGTCGCTCCCAACGCCGCGCGCACACGCAGCAGAGAGGCGGCTTGAGGCCGAAAGAAAAAACCTTTTGCGAAGTCCTTGAGCGCGGCTCCGGTGAAAAAAGAGAAGAAAAAAAAAGAAGAAAAAAAGTAAGAAGAAGAAGAGGGAACGTATCCTTTTTTCGCCGCGCCGTCGCGGCGCGTCTCGGGGAGGCAGAGCTCTCGCGCACGGCCCTCTGCGGGTATATACTGCGCGCGCGCGCGCTCGAGTCGCCTCGTAAAAAAAGAAAGCTCCTCTATAAAAGTCAGGCCCGCGCGTCTGCGGCGCGCGGTGAAAATCCAGCCCGAGGTCCCCCTGTATGTACACTGGCATTGTTCGCTCTCCCACAGGCCGCGCGGTAGCGATCTTTTAGCCTTACGCAAGATGCACCGGCAGAAAGTTCTCTCTCTCTCTCGCCAGTGCAGGTACCGCTGCCGCGAGTATATTCGTCAGTCTTCGAAAGATAATGCGCGAGCCTGTGTGTGTGTGTGTGTGTGTGCGCGCGAGGGAGAGAGAGAGCCTGTGGGTGAGAGCTGGCCGGGTCTAACGTTAACGGCCCATAATTCATCGCGGGTGCACAATAAATATCGCGGGGAGAGGGGGAGAGGGACGCGTGTATAACGACTGGCTCACGTGTAATGTACACACGTGTAAATGCGAAAATAACCGCGAGCGCGCCGCGCGCCCGAGAAAGAGCCGCTCTCGGGCGCGTAAAACGCCACTTACCTTTTCTGCGAGCCTCGCAGCCTTGCCCTACGGGGCGACGATAATAACGATCCCGGCGCATTTTTCCACTGGCCCTGCCCGAGCACCCAAAGCGAGAGCGCGCGCACGGCTCCTCTCCTCTCGGCTCCGACTGGCGTGTAGCCTCGCAATTCTCTCTCTCTCTCTCTCTCTTTCTCTTCTCCTCTGTACGGCCGGGCTTTCGGAAAATTCATACTCCGCCGATCGTAATCGCGAGACCAGTTTGCGGGCAGCCTCCCTCCCGACGGGTGTGTGCTCTCTCGTTGCCCAATGGATGTAAGCATTGTGACACACGCGGACAATAAAGCCGCGCGCGCGTCTGTCCTCGAGCGCGGGGCAGTAAAATCGAGCGCTCTCCGGCTTCTTTCGCGCGGCGCCGGCAAAAATGGCTAATTGAAATCGCGAATGATACGACGGCCGCGGAGATATATTGCCCCGCGAAGGCTTGGCTCTCTCTCTCGCCTGACTGATCGCTGCGTTACTACTTATGCCGTACGTATGCGAGGCAAGGAGAGCCCACTACGCGGGCAAGAAAATCTAACGGCGAATCGATTAACCGACCGATTTTTCGTCGCCTTTTCACCCGGGAGAATATTTTTTTTGTTCATTACGGGCTGGGAGCAGTTGTGCTAGAAATTTAATACCGATTGCTGTTTTCTTTCTTAATGGCGCGAAAAATGAGAAGAAATTAAATGAGCGAATGAATTATTGGAACAGTTTTACCGATTAATACAAGTTTTAACATTGCCGAGCGCGTTCGCTTTAATTTAAGCGGGATATTAAATTTTTTATTATCTTTGTTTCGTTTCATTTTTGAAATCGTTGCGGCTGGCAAATAATGTTTTATTTGGCAAAAGCAAGTAAGCAGGATTTATAAAAGTTAATAGCAGATCAAAAATATTTCATGTAAAGTATTTCGTTCGTGCGCTTGAATCGGTGGAGTGTATTGTAAAGAAAAGATCCGAAACACTTTCTTTTTTGCTTGTCAAGGTTACGGCGTGCAATGTGGTTGCTTTTTACGACGACAGAACATCCTGCAGTGTAAAAGAAAGTATTTACTTTGTTATCCGTCAATAGTGACAGCTGGAAATTTAGCATCTCTTTCGAGATTCGCCGCATAAAAAATTTTGGGTTTTAAATCTGTCTTACGGATACAATAGCTATTTCCAAGTCTTCAAATTAAATACAGACCTAAGATAGGCAAACTTGAACGAAAGAAAAAGTAAGCTCGGAGCGCAGAAATAATATTAGATTAAAAAAGAGCGCGGTTGGTTGCTAATTAAAGATGACGTATTGCAAAGCTGTTTAATGAATTTGCTCGCAGACAGATTACGAATATCCTCGTTCACCGTTCTGCTCCTTTTCTCTCCCATTCTCCGCTCCTCCTCTCTTCTCCACTCCCCGATCGGCGGTCGAAAACGTCGGCGTTCGCGTGCAAAAAGACTCCGCGCGGCTAAGAAGACGAGGAGCGGCGGCCCGCGGTGCAGGTAGCAGACGGGAGAAAATGGGCCCGCGGGCCCTTGTCGAAAGCCGCGCTCGTCGCGCGCAGCGGCGCAAAAACTCTCCCAGCCAGATAACTCGCCCACGTACGTTTACCTTTCTGCATTGCTGCGCGCGCCTCTTCCTTTTCGGGTGAAACGAGCCCTGCGCTTTTACCGGGGACTCTCTGATCGCAGGATTAAATTTTCGTGGCCCTTTGTCGGTGGGTGCTCTTTTTCTTCGTGAAATTTAGAAAGCTTGTTTTCGATGTTTTAATTAATACGAGTTTCTGCGTACGCGAATAAAATAGTTTTATTATAACAATTGGAGTAGTTTTGAGAAATGGGGAGGCAGACTTGCAGTGAGTCGAAAAATTACCATACTTTACATTGAACATTACTATATTTGTACTAAAATTCAGTTAAAACTATTTATACTCGTAAGTAACACGAGGACAGTCCTTATATCCAGAAATTACTGAATACAAAAAGAAACAGTACATTCTGCAACAAAGGGAGAAAATAAGCTATTTTTTTTAAATTTTAAAAATAAAAAAAAGTGATTTTTTCCTTTGTCCCGTCGAAGGCGGGGAAAAATAACATTGTAAGTTGGGAAAAATGACTTTTTTCCCCGATCGGACAAACAATTTTGCCAAACGTTTGTGTACTAATTTTCACCTATATAGATTCAAAGACTGTCCTCGATTGAAAAAAGTCTTTAATAAAGCACCAAACAGCTCAATCAGAATCCCGCAAATAATAAGAAAAATCCGAGTTTCCCAAGAGCGCTCTGAGAGCAGGGAACAATCGGCCGAGGAGCGCGCGTAAAGCCATATAAATTTTTTCCTCCGCCTTTGGCAACGTAATTTATCGCCCCTTTGGTCGAATATTGAAAAGAAAAAGTGTCGATTGTCAGGCTCTCGGCGCTAATTGAAATTCGCCTCGGCCGTATTATAGATAAGCGCGTGGGCGAGCATTAAAAAGGGCAATCGCCAATACGTGCGCCATCGGCCTCCGTCGCGAGCCTGCGATTTCGACAAAGCCCCGTGTGCAGCTCGGAAGTCGTAAAGCGGTAAGGAGCGATAATTTTAGCGAATTCCCTCGCATGCGCCATAAATCGCCCGCTCTCCCCCACCCCCGACTGTAGTAGCGGTACAGCTATACGCGCCGCCGCCGAGATTATCCGTCGGATTTTCCTCGGCGCGCCGACGATTCGACGATATTTGAATGCACTGTTTTCCGCGCCTTTTCTCAAGCCGCACACGCGAGCCTCCGCCGACGCCGCACACAGTACACACCGTTATCCGGGGAACGAATCTCTCTCTCTCTCTCTCTCTCTCTCTCTCTGCGCAGCAGCCTTTTCCAGCCGGCTTCTGTTCTCCGCGCTTTTTTTTTTGTTTTAGAGCGAGCCCAGCTGCCGCTTCGTTCGAGGACTTTTTTTCGGGCTCTGCGTTTCTTGGCTCGGAGGGGGTATAATGGGTTTGCCTTCGAATTTATTGGCTTGAGGAAAAACTTTCTATTACTGCAGTCCGGATCAGCTGGAGAAATATATAGTAAGAATATAGTTTTTGCCGGCGTGAATGAACTTTTAAGCCTTTCTTTGGGTAAATTTTAGAAATCGGATCGCCTTGTAGATTTATTTAAAAAGCTTAATTTGCACTCCTCTTTTTCATCGTCCTTTCTAGTCCGCAAGACCGGTCTTCTCTCTTTGGAGAAAATACATTCGATCTTTTTTGGTCGGGCCAGGCAAAAAATTGCGGTTCGCTGCGACGTCCTCCGAGTGGACCACCAATGAAATGTGCCATGTTGAATTTAGATTAGGCATCAAGGGCTCGTTTTCGGCGCTTGGCTGACTTCGCCAGAAGGTAGAGTTTCTGAATTCCATTAGATTGACTTTTAAAATAAGACGATACTTCTTCCATTTAAAAACTTTATATGAAAAGTATATTTTAAATAAACAGTCTATTTGAAATTTTCATTTTTTTGTATTGTGCAGGGCAGAATTAGAGATGTTGTCTCTTGGTCTTTGAATGGAAACGGATCGAGTGCATTCAGAGGAACGTGGGAGAGTTCGAACAATCGGCTGGCATATCGCATAAATGATTTCTTCCAACTGAAAAGATCTGTGATCGTAGATCGGAAATATGTGATCTTCGAGTATAATAGCTGCTGGAATGATGTCAGTAGATCGGATTAGCGGAAGTATACAAGATTTATTTTTACTTTCTATATAATGCTTGCAGTGAATTTTGTTGCATAGTTTTACAGATTCTTTTTTGCCTTTCCAATGAGTAACAAGAGTCTTTTTAAAGTGCAGATGTATACTTATGAATTGTATCTGATTCACTTAATGTTAGTGTCTTATAAAATAAATAAAAAATTAAAAAAAAAAAAACTGTTACAATCGTAACAGATAGTTCATTCTGACGTGATTAAAAGTTTCATCCATCCATTTATTACTTTCCAAAAGTTTATCTGCAGTAAAAAATCATCTAATATTATCGGAAAATAATTATACTTGTTAAGCGTTTTTATTAAATATCATTTTAATGTACATTAAGGAATTGATCTAAATTATATAAATTCGAATCAATTTTATTAAATCGAGACTTTTAAAATGAAAATTTTACATTGTGAAACGTAAAACAAGTTATTTGTTCGGCGATAAAATGTTTGTTTCTCAGCGTCACATTTTACGACTTCGTGTACTGTTAGAAATGCCAAAAATGTCAATAAAGTTGACTTAGGTTATCTCTAAAGTTTTACAAAGAAAGAGATATAGCCGCTCTTTACTGAAAAGCTCACAAACCGCGTTAAAAAAAGTGGCCTAAACATCATCCATACTCGCGAATTGAAAAAAAAAAAACCGATCGGTAATACAACTTCTAGAAAGGAGCCCTGCCCGCAGCGAGTCGCCGCGTACGACCGGGGCACGCACAGTTCTCTCTCGAAAGAATTCTCGAATATCTGCATGAAATTGCATTCTTCGATAAGGCAGCTCTCTCTCGCGCGCGCGCGCGCGATATAAAACACCTCCCAATTAAAGTGCGCTCGGCGCGAACGCTCGCTCCGCGCGCGGCCTTTAAAGAAAGCCTCCTCTCGATCGAACACACCCATGCGATTTTCCCGTTAATCCGCCGAGTAATAAAACTCGGATGGACTTTGTAAAGGCCCTAACGCCTCTCTCTCTCTCGCGGGAGGACGGCCGCGGCGTCCGCGAGCGCAGGCTCGGGGAAAACTGTCGGGGCCTACATACCGAGGAGGCGGCTCGCGCGAGTCTATTAGTACGTAAAGATAGAGGTGATTCAGCAATAATTCGCCTCCGTAATGTACTCCGTCGTAGGTCGCGCGACGGCTTTTACAGCTACCAATGGCAAGAGCGATATATATCCCTCCGGGGAGGGGAATATTCCGCGCGGCTGTCGTTCCTTCGATGTCTCGCGAGCGAGACGGCCGGCCGATAAATCCCCGCGGCGACCGTCTCCCTCCGCCGTGCGAACCCTCTCTCGCGGAGTTTTCGGTTCCTTTGCATTCGCGTCCCTTTTCCGTAGGACGAGCTGCGCGGCTCATTAATAAACATGACGCGCCTCGCCGTAACTCGGCGTATAAACGCCGGGGAATTACTCCGGACCGTGTATTACACCCTTAAACGACGCTGTGTGCGCCGAGGAGGAGGAAGAGGAGACAAGGATAAAGGAATACGCGCGGTTCGGGAGGGGGACGAGACGGCCGAGGAGGAGAGAGCTTTCGATGCGCCGAGACAAGCGGCGATATTTTAGGAGGAGAGCCTGGGACGACTCGTCGCTGCGCCTTGAGGACTTGATAATTTCGAGAGTTTTTGCACGAGTACACTCGGCGAAAGAAAGCTCATTTGTGTACGGACGGGCAGGAAACCTGGTGGCGTGCGGTGCGTGTAGGCAGATTTTTCCGTGGCGCGTAGTATTTTGTATGAGATGTCTGAAGAGGAAAATATCCAGCCAAATCTTTTGACGTTGACGTTTTGTTATCTCACACTTTGCACACTTAATAAAACGATATTAGCCGCAAAAACGTCTTTCTGTAACGCGAAAGCAAAAAAGCGCACGTCACGACACCTTCCCGCAAGAAGCCATCAACGAGACATTAGACAAAAAAGCGAGCCTCTCAAGCTCTCCAACGTGTCGCCGCGGCAACGGTATCTCTATATACATATATATACAGCGGAATGTGTCTTAGCTTTCTCCGCCGAAATCAAAGGGGGCCTTTACGAGCCGCGGGGTGGCTCACGTGACTCGGGCCAGTTCCTTGCGCCATTCCCAGCTGTGCGCGTGCAATCCCCGCGCGGTTGCGTCACGCAAAACCAGCTGCCCACGCGCCGATATTATCCGAGCTGCGACGTCGATCCTTTTTCTCCGCCGCGAACAGAACCCGGCCAGAAAACAAAGCGCTCCGCGCGGGCCTTATTAAATGCGCGTCTCTCTCTCTCTCCGTCTCCGGCTTCTCGATTTACATAATGGGGCGCTTTTCCATCATCGATCGATATCAGCTGGCCTCCTATGCGGCGAGGTATCGCTTACGCGATACTCGGATTTTCGATGATCTACTTGCGCGCGGACGGCCGATCTTTCGCTTCCTTTTTCGCTGTTGCGCAATCGGCGGCCGCCTCGGCGCGGTATACACGCCGAGCCGCCGGAGAGATCGAGTTTGTCGGGCGGTCTGATTTATGATTCCGCTCATTTTAGCGCCGATAAAATTAATATTTCAATGTTTTGCCGTCGTTGGATAACACGGAAATGTGTGCTCGATCGATTCGAAAGGACTCGAAATTCGCCGCGGCCGTAATCGAGGCGTTGAAAATTCTCGAAAAAATGTTGCAACGTATTTTTGCTAAACCGTCTCGGCGTCCAGCGATTTCTCTCTCTCTCTCTCTCTCGAAAAAGTACGAGTGGCGGTCGTCCGAAAATTTATCGCGCGGTTTAGCACTTGTCGCGGACTCCGGAACGCCTCCGGAATCCTCTTTAGCCGCGCGGCGCGTTCCGAGAATCCCAAAAGCCAGGCCTGCCCGGCTGCGCCGCGCCTCGCGAGCGAGCCGAGAGCCGCGGAGCAGTAAAGGCAAAGTCGGCGCAGCCTAAAGCCTCGAAGGGTCGCAGCCGCGCGTCGTCGTCGTAGTCGAGACTCTCCGCCGCAACCGGTTTCGCCTTTCGTTCGGCTCTCTCTCTCTCTCTCTCTTTCTCCTTTCTTTTTCGAGCGGGGGAAATAAAGTCATGCTTGCCGCGTGGTGCTTGCGCACACATGCGCGTCCGTCGCTATCTCTCTCTCTCTCTCTCTGTCTCGGTGCTAATGTTACTGTTTTGATGATAGTCGTAATTGCCGGTCGATAGGTCGAAATTGATCGCTCCTCGGCCCTCGGAGCGCCGAGAGCGAGTCGGGCCGCGTATATATTGTACGTACGAAAAAAATCCGATAAATCTCCGATGATTTCAAAAGAGAAGCGCGCGCCTAAGTGGCAATCATATTATAACGCTTTGAGCGTTTTCAATAACGAATCAATCAGGGGTTTTTTCTTTTTTCAAGACGCCGCCGCCGCCGCCGCCGCCGCCGCCCTTTTCTTCGCTTTGTTTTATTGATTTAATTTAGCTTATAGATTTCTTTGTGCGCTCCGGAGTGTACGCGCGGCGGCGGATTGCACGTCGGCCTGATGCATGGAATGTGTTCGGTGCTTTTATAAAGCCGGTATATTACGCTTAATTAAAGTTAAGCACAAAAATCAATTTACATGACAAAGCTTCTCGATTAAACGCTGCGTTTTTCTTCTTCTTCGACGGGATATCCATTTTTTTTAATTAATTAAATCGCTCGTATCGAGGAGTTTTCTTTTTTGTTCGGTGAGATAATAATCGGGGGAGAATTTTTATCACCTGGTCTTACAATACGCGGACTGCTTAATTTTCAGACTTTTCGAAAAATAATTTATCGCGATGAATGATATTTTGATTGAAAAAAATATTGATCCCAGCAAATGTCGAAAGTAACTCGTAAATATATATTGATTAGTTAAATAATACTTGATTACAATAAATATTTATAGCTTCTTTTTTAATTATCAATTTACAGTAGACGAAAACCTAATTAGAGTTATTATTGAAGCTGATACAGAATTACAAGCTATAATCACACTGTTATATAAACAAGATGTTAATGATAATTCAGAATGTCAATTAAACAAATTGATAAAACATATTCAAATAATTTTATGTTCAATTTAAAAGATTATTTATGATTAACTTCTTAATAATATTTTTAAAAATTCACTTAAATTTAAAATAAGTCTTGTATAATTTTGGTGACTTAAATTCTTTTTTGAAATAAATTAACAAAAATTAATATATTAAAATTTTTATTTATTTTTTTACTAAAATTACATTTATTTTACTATTCTTTTTAATTGGATTACTGATATACTACTATACTAATACTATATACTAATAAAAATTCTATAAACAAGATATACTAATGTACTAATTCACTGAAAAGTATATTTTGCCATTTATCCTTTTACTCGTTGGTTTCATGTAAGACAAAATAGTAACTAATTCCTCAGAAGACAATCCAGTTTTCTTCGATTTGAACTTCTGTATTAGCTCTACTGTTGTCATGGGTCTACGTTTAAGATATCAACTGACAGAATCTTCAGTTATTCCAGATTCATTTGATTTAGGAATATAAGCACGCGAGAAACTGTGATTTTCCATTTTTGGTTTTTTGACTTGTACTGATGCATCTGGTGAACTATTTTTTCTTTTCAACGTATTTGCAGAACTATCAGTCGTTTTGGTTGGAATATTTAAGTTAGATTTCTGCTTATTGCTAGATTCAAGAATACTTGACGAGTCAGATCTAATTTTTTTATCCTCGCTACTCTCATTTTTACTTTTCTTTTTATCTCTTTTCTTATCACCACTTTCTTCAGTTTTATTCTTATCTTTATCATCCTTATCGTCTTCTACATGTTTAATCTCATCTTCATCATCTTCGTCATCTTCATCATCAGATGTTAATAAGGTCCTGAGACCACGTTCCTCTGCAACTGATTTCATTTCATTTTGTGATTCTAATTCTGATTCTGAAGTAGATGAATCTGTAATATATCCACGTTCCTGGCCTTCTTCATCCCCATCATCACTTTCTTCAAAAGCCTCATTGTTAGGCTCATGCCTTTTCTTCTTTTTTAAATTTTGTTTCTTCTTCTTCGTGTTGTCATTTAATTCAGAATTATTTTTATTTTCTTTATCACACTCACTATTACTATCACTATCACTATCATCAGAGTCACTGTCTACCCACTCATCCATTTCTGAAATTTTTAAGCCATGTGCATTTTTATTTTTTTTCTTGTCTTTCTGTTCATCTTCTAACAAATCATTATTTTCGTCAGCATTATGTAAGCGCTTTTGTACCATCACATTAAAGTAATTCAATACTGAATTTCTTTGATCATACGCCTTCTCAACTTCTTCATCGTTTAAAGTCGCATACCTCTGAACAGGCTGGAAATCGTACCTGAAAATTAAAGAATAAATAACTAATAGAATTTTGCATAATATAATAATAGTTGTAAATAGTACATTGTGCAACAAGAGGAGAAAGTAAGCTATTTCTAGCGAGGGTTACGTGTTCTGCACGAGTCGGAATCAAGTGCGGAAAACCTCATCCGAGTCTGCAGATTTCATGAAATAGCTTTTTCCCAACTCTGGCATTTGCCCTCATTTCACGCAAGAAAGTAGCGAAAAAATCGAGCATTTCAAACGTCTGACAAAATTGTTTGTCCGAGAAAAATTTTTTCCCTAGAGGAGAAAATTTTTCCCTGCCTTTGATGAAACTTCCCGGGGATAAAAGTTACTTTTTTTAATTGTTAAAATTTTTCAAAAAAAAAAATTTTTTCAAAAAAAAAAGTCTCCAAGTCATTTTTTCATAAAAGGCATAGTTTAGGAGGAAAATGAGGTTGAAAATTGCCAAAAAATTGAAAAATTCATAAAAACTGCCACT